>CAKNXH010060825.1:0-26521 GCA_932178445.1 Andricus quercusramuli | reverse complement strand
GGGCTACGAAACCCTAAAAACAAAACTTCAATCATTAAAACATTTGTTCAAGTTAAATGTAAATTTATTTCAAGAAGATACCAACGCCAGTGTTTAAAGTTACCTATGCCAGTGTCTAAAGTACCTCATCTTAAGATGGATGTTGAAAAATAATAATTTTCAACCGAAAATGGAATAATAACATTTTTAGTAAGAAAAATTAATTTAAAACCAAACATAAGAGTTTTCAACTAAAACAATGAATATTCAACTAAAATAGTGGAATTTTCAAGCAAAAAAATTAATTTTTACTAAAAAAGATCAATTTTTAACCAAAACTTGAATAATTAAAATTCAAGCTAAAAAAAAATAATCTTTAACCAAACAAACAAAGAGATGAATTTTCAATTAGAAGAAAAAATTTCAACAAAAGAAAACGAATTATCACCAGAGAAATAAATTTTCCACCAAAAAGATTGAATTTCCATCAAAAATATATAAATTTTCGACAAAAAACGAAGTAGTTAAATTTTGTGTGAAAAAATTGATTTCAAATTTACAGAAAACTCATTTATAACCAAACAAAATAACTTTCAACCAAGAAGATCAATTTTCAACCAAAAAAATTAATTTGAGACCAAAAATAGTGATTTTTAACAAACAAAAAAAAAAAAGACATTTCAACAAAATATTTGAATTAAACCCTAGAAATGAATTTTCAACCGAAAAGATGAATTAGCCACCAAGAAGATTTAAATTCTACCACAAAAGACGAGTTTTCAACAAAATACATTAGCTTTAAACTGAAAAATATAAATTTTCAATAAAAAAAGACGAATTTCCTGCAAAAAAGTTGAGTGTTAAACCCGAAAATATAAATTGTTAATAAAAAAGTTGAAATTTCAACACAAAAATAGTAATTTTATACAAAAATATTTGAATATTCAACTAAAAATAAAACCAAATAGAATAAATTTACAACGAAATAGTTCAATTTTCTGTAAAAAAAAATTTCAACCAGAATGATGTACTTTAAAGTAAAAAATGAATTGTTAAACAAATAGTTGAATCATCAACTCAAAAGATTTAAAAAAAAAGACGCATTTTCAACAAAGTATATGAATTTTAAATTAAAAAAGTTAAATTTTCAATCAAAAGTAGAATAGTTAAATTTTCAATAAGAAAAAATGTCAACAAAAGAAAACGAATTATCAGCAGAGAAATAAATTTTCCACCAAGAAGATTTGAATTTCTATCAAAAATATATAAATTTTCAACAACAAACGAAGTAGTTAAATTTTCAGTGAGAAAATTGATTTCAAATTTACAGAAAACTCATTTATAACCAAACAAATTAGCTTTTAACCAAGAAGATCAATTTTCAACCAAAAAAAATTAATTTGAAAATGTAAACATTAGCGTTATTGATAGAATGTTATTTAAATGGAAAATTAAAATGGTATTTAAATGTGAAAGTTAGGTAACAGACTACTATAATTCTACTTGCAATGGAATGCTTTTTTGATAAGATTTAAATAGAATTCTGGATTCTTCTCTTATAAGATCATGTTCAGGATATAATATATTGAGATGAGTCTAAAGTTTTGAACTACAGAGGCGGCGAGCATAGAGGAATGTTAAATGCCCAACGAACATCCTAATCAGTCATTAGCTTTAAAGATGCGTTTGTAGAATATATTATGCCGAAAGCGAAGAAAAAAATAACGGAACGAGATACTAAAAAGGTTCTTGTTATGTTTATTGAAATAACAGGGTGGCACCTCAAACTTCAATAACAAAATTCCAGGCTACTTACCGGTTTTTCCGGTCAAAAATTAAATTTTTTCCGGTTTACTTTAAAGCACTTATATTAGTAATTATTCAATACTAATTGCTTTATTATAGGTATAAGTTTTGAAAATAATTGAACATTTTAGAACTCCAAGATAAAATGTATAATGTAAATTATTGTAAAAGTGATTTCAAATTTCACAGCGGAAAATGCTCTCCAAATATGGGAAATAGGAGAATGATAGGAGAATGAATTATTTTCAATATAATTAATGTAGGTTTCATACTACTACGTCTTCAAGTCAAAATATATTGAATTTTCAACCAGAAACATTTATTTTCAACCAAATAGTTGCATTTACAACCAAAGAGTGTAACTTTTAAGCAGAAGAGACGAAATTTTAACCAAAGAATTACATTTTTAACCAGTTTGATTATCAACCTACCAACTGATCGAATTTTCAAAGATAAAACATTGAATTTCAACCAAATAGTTTATTTTTAAGCCAAAAATACGAATCTTCTAGCAGACAGTTGAATTTTCCACCAAATGATTCATGATTAGATTTTCAACCAAATAGAAGAATTTTGAATTAGAACAAAGGAAATCCGAACCACAAATATAATGGTTGTCTTTTTAATCGAAACTAATTAACATTCAACCATAAAAGTGTAATTTTCAACCAAAAAGATGACTTTCCATCAAAAGATGAATTTTCAATCCAAAAGTATAAATTTTCTATCCAAAAAGACCAATATTCAACAAAACAGTTGAATTTTCGATGAAAAAAGATTACTTTTCAACAGAATAATTAAATTTCCAGCAAAAGAATTCAACTTTTAGCATTACAACTGAAAGAGATGAATCCTCAATCAAAAATATATGAGGCGACTTTTCAATTAAGAATTAACTTTCAACCATGAAAAATAAATTTGTAACCAAGAAGATAACTTTTTTACCAAGAAATAAATTTACTTTCAACCACAAAGGATGAACTTTCAACCAAAAAAGTTTAACTCTCAACCAAAACAGATGACTTTTAAGCCATATAATTGAATTTTCAACTAAATAATTAAATTTTCGAACAAATAGTAAAACTTTTAACCCATAAAATTAATTTTCTATGCAAAAAACTTGTTTTAAAAAATTAGTTAAAATAACAAACAAAGTAATGAATCTTCAAACAAAGAAATTAACTTGTAATAAAGTAGTTCAACTTTCAATCAAAGTAATCAACGGCCAAACAAAGAAATTAACTTTTAACACATCAGTTCAACTTTCAACCATAGGTAGTTGAATATTCAACCTATAAAGATAAAATCTCTACAAAAAATATATATTAATTAATATCTACTTCAACCAAAAAAGATTTTAATTTTTAATAAAGAACAGTTAAATTCAACCAGAAAAGACGAATTTTCAACACAATAGTTGAATCTTCAAACCAAAACAGATTAGTTTTTAACCAAGCAGTTGAACTTTTTCCCAAAGCAGAATAATTTTCAACCAAATAGTTCACCTTTTGGCCAAAAGAGGTGAATTTTCAAATAAAAATCAAAAATTTGCAAGTGAGACAAATTTTTCAGTGAAGAAAAAAATCTTTACCAAATTGTGGAATTTTAATCCAAAAAGGCGACTTTTCTACAAACCAGTTTAATTTTCAACAAAAAATTTAATTATCAAAAAAATAGTTGTATTTTCAACCAAAAAGATGAATATTTATCTAAAAAAATTATTTCATTAGAAAGTAGTTTAACTTTCAATCAAGTAAGAGAATTTTCAAACAAAAAAGATAAATTCTTAAGAAAATAGTTGAATTTTTAATCAAGTACATGAATTTCGAACCAGAATGACCAATTTTTTATCCATACAGACGAATGTTCAACAAAATAGTTGAATTTTCTATCCGAAAAGACGAATGTCAAACAAAGCAGTGGAATTTTCAACAAAATAGTGAAGTTTTTAAATCGAAAGTATGTCTTTTAAATAAGAGAGTTCATTTTGATACAAATACTTACTACGAACTTGTCACTAATCCAATAAAAATAAATCATGTTGAAAAAGTTCCAAAAATACCGTCTTAAGCAAGAACTTTACGTAATACTGCTATTTTGAATTTTTTAGGAATTTTTTTGGCATTCTACAAGGAAGTCAGGTAGGGTGGGGGTGGGGATAAAAAATTATTGGGTGGAAATTATTCCTTGAATATTCTTGAGTATTTTAAGGTGACTAAACTTTAATTTACAACAAGCTGATAATAAGCGCGGGAGCACAGGTTAAACAATTTGGGAATTTCTTCTTCGAAAAGCGAACAAATTGGGAAGCGGGTCCGTTCACCAAAAAATGAAGAGTCGATTTTTTAAAGGTATAAATTTGGACCACCCTAATGATGCTACCAGATTTTGCAAGTGTTTTAGCCTACAGAAAATGGTACGCGGTTTCGAACATGGGTCTTAATTTTACTCAGCAATTAAAATCTAATTGTTATCATTATTTTTAAAAACTTGTTTCGCGGAAATTGCTCGACATACCATTTCCTAACCAGTTCAACGAATGCCGATTATAAGCAAATTATTTATATTTATTCATTTGTGACATTTTTAACATTACATGGCATCAGACTTTCTAGTTTAGACCCTCAGCAATATTAATCATAAGCATATGTGTATTATATATATATATTTGATTTTATTTAGTTCATATCTACATATTATTTTTTAACATATTTTTTTTATTTATGTACAAATACTTATTGGAAATTAGGTTATATTTTTTAGCATAATCTTAAAAACAGTTCCTCCCACTTTTCTCATTTCTTAATGTATTTAAACGGTTCAAGCTGTTGGACCTAATGTGGTCGCATATACATATTTTATTCATCCCTGAAATTAGAAACAAATTGCTACACTGATTTTTCAAATAATTGAAAAGACCCACTGTCTACCGCGATCCAGTGATGGTCGCTCTCCCCTAGTATACAAGGAAGATTCATTTTTGAACGAAGCATTATCTTTATTTTAAACTTAACAAAGAACCGAACTTTTAAGAACAGTACAAAAAACAGAACTCTAAAGAATGACAGTAAGATCTATGGCATAATGTCTCTGTTTGTCAAATTTTTTTAAGTAAATTAAAAAAAAAACATAAACTTAAAAAAGTAAAATTGTGTAACAAAATTTCACAAGAAGGCTTGAAAAGTATGTTTATAAGAAATCATAATAATTTCACAAAAGGTGTTAAAATGAGACAAGTATGTTTCTATAAACAACAGTGTAATCGGCTTACGGTAAAAGAGAACAAAAGAAAAGAGACAAGGCTCTCTTTTCTTTATTATTTATCCGTCTTTTTATACTAGTAGGGTCCAACATGCTATAAGGACCTTACGGCTTCTTCATCAGAGAAATTTTTAATAAAAAGCTACTAGGAAATATTTCTATCTGAGGCTAATACTTATTGAGATACTATTTACATTTTTTGGTATATGTGTTCATGTTTAATATTTTTGAGAACTTGTGTACATATTTTTAATTGTTCAAACAGCAATCCCCAGAAATTAAACAAAAAAAAATATTTTTTCTCATAAAAATTTTCAAACAACCATTAATTACTTTATTATGCTTCTCTTGTTCAATTAATTGTATTATTTCCGTCTCTTTTTATGTGTAACAAAATCGAAAATATAAAATGATCTACGATATTTTAACGGAGATGGTAGGCATACAAAAAATTTTATTTGCAACTGTAGGTGCAAATTAAGGATAGTGCATGTTTTTCATTTTTTTAAATGTTATATTTCGACAACAAATTTTTCTTACTTTTTTCCATCTAAGGTTATTTGCTTTCATAAAATTTACACACAAAAGATTGAATTTTTTTTCTACTTTACACGGATCTTGTGTAAACGGACTTTTACTTATCTTGTGTAAAAAATTGTTTATGTTTCAGGATCAGTTAAGAATGGAAAAAAATGGTTTCAAACTTAAAAATATGGACGTATTTTCTTAGTTTATTAAAAAAAAACATGAAAAAAAAAAGAAAAACATTTTTATGTAACTTAAGGTTCGATTTAATAAAATTACAATTTTCTTAATTTTTTGAAATATTATATTTCGACTAATCAATTTATTTCTTCTTCTCTATTTTAGATTATTTAGTTCCATAAGCTACACCCAAAAGAATTTTTTTTTCAATGTTTGCATACACAAGAAATTACAAAATTTGAAATTTTTCAATCGATTTGCCCCATAGTGACAAATTGTTTTGAACTTGTTTAGTTTTTTCGTAATACCAGAAATAAACTTTTCAGTGTTAATACACCCTAGTGGCCACCCTGTTAATGAAATAAATATAATTTGCCAGTATAGAAAAAGAGTCTATAGTAGTTTTTAAATTATGCAAGTACTCATGACTTTTATTTTTCGAAGAAAAAATAATCCTACACTTGTAAAATTTTATGGTTTTTTGGAGGACGAAGGAACTTTTACCTCCAAAGAAGGTTCTGCAGAGAGTATATAACACTCAGAGGCCTCAGAGATAATTGAGATAATTACCACTGATGATGGAGAAGTAAAGGATACGAGAGTTTGTCCGACATATTGTCCATTACCAACTAATCGAGCCACATGACAATTTAAGTTTCACCTTTCTTCCATTCCCAGCATTGACAATGAGAGTAATTTAAAAAAAATGTCAGAAATAACAAATTTTTAAATTTTACGAAAGTTCGTATCGACCATCGCTTAGGTTTTCAAATTCTGTTTCTCAGAGTAGTCATTTTAATCCATGAAAAAATTCCGGGTCATTCAAAGTGGTTCGCAAAAATATTTCACGAACATTGAAATTAAAAAATACGAAGTCTTAAAACTGAAATTTTTTCATTTGAAGTGATGAAATTGAACTGAAAATCAAATCACTCAAAATAGAACTGCTTTAAATTTTTAACTTTTTAAGTTGAGCGTAAAAAATTATGAATAATTATTATTAATCTTTCATTAATAATATACCTAATAATAATTAACCTCTTCCAAATCAAGAAGAAGAATTGAAAATAAAAACTTCCCCCCTCCAAGTCAACAAAAGTCTTTAAAATAAAAAAGTCCCTCTTCCAATTGTGAAAAAATTGGAAAAAAAATTTCCGGCCTTAAAACTCAATAAAAATATATAAAAACTCACTCTCAATTAAAAAACAAAAGGTTGAGAATGAAACGTTCTCCCTCCAGCTCGATAAAAACGTAAAAAAGAAAGAAATTACATCTACCAATTTAGAAAAAAAAAATAACCATAATTCATCCCTCTTTCAGCTCAAAAAAATTATAATAACAAAAGAAGTGCCTCTTCCAATTCAAACAAAAATTGAAAATCAGCATTTCCTGCCCTCCAACTCGATAAAAATTTTAAAAATACAAAAATTATCCTTTTTCTAATTCATAGAATGTTGAAAATCAAAAGTTTCTCTTTTCCAACTCGATACAAATCTTAAAAATATAAAATATCCATCTGCCAATTTAACAAAAATTAACAACTAAAAGTTTCTCACATCAAACTCGATAAAAGTCTCTAGAATACCAAATTAGCCCGCCTTCAACTCAATTATAATTTAAAAAACAAAAGAAGGGCCTCTTCACATTGGGGAAAAAATAAATACCAAAATTTCTTCCCTTCCTTTTAAAATTAGAATTGTGCAATTAAAACGTATTTTTATATATATAAATCCTTTTAAGTTGAATTACTTCAATGTTAAGTCGTTCCAATTGCATAATTGTTTAATTATTACTTATTCATAAAAATGCAACACTTTCACTTAAAAGTTAAATTTTTTAAATGGAACAATCAAAATTGTAACGTTCAAAGTTTAAATTTAGCCATCTCAAATTTAAACTATTCAAAGCTTTTTATTTCAAACAAATCAGATTCAGATTGTTTAGTTTGAATATTTGATCTATAATTGATAATTTTAAATAAACAGTCAAGTATTGATAAATATTTAAAAATTGCTCTTTTTTTTATTCTAAAATTTCAAATTGAATGGCTTAAAAATGGAATATTTTATACTGTAACAATATTGTAATGTGATTTGCAATTAAATAAAAGCGTTTGATTATATGTCTATAATTTTTAATTATCTGCAACATTAAAGTCTGTAAATTGTTTATTTTGAACAGATTCTAAACCGTCTTGTAAAATCAGTTATCGTTCAATTTTTAACTTTCGCACTACAGTTCAGATTAAAAAGTCATTAATCAATTTATATTTACAGTTGATCAACATAATTTTTTTTTAAATTCTTTAATTAAAACGCTTTTTATTTTCAACTGCAAAATTTAATCGAGCTTTATGATGTCATAGTCAATGTATGCAACAATATTTAGAGTGTTTCAAATTTTCTACAAATAAAAGAAACAATTTTCTTACTTATTCTGCAAAGAAATCGGAACGATATGAATTTTTGCAAATTTATGAATGTTTGAACGCATTAACGGGAACTAAAGTTCCCAGTGGATCTTAAAGAGTTAAGTGCCTGAATAAAATTATTTTTTAAAAATTTGTGAAATTCTGAGTCAAAAAATGAATTAACTGACATTTCCCGATTTTCTCGGCCTCACAAAAGTCCCGGTCATTTCCCGGTTTCTCGATCTAGTGGTCAGCCTGGTTCCTGTATCAAAAAACTAAATTTGTAGCTTTTAACTTTTTGTCATAGAGAATAATTAGAATAATTTAAAAAATGACAATGAAAATTTAAACACCCCAACCTGCTTCTGTCTTCTAAACAACACATAAAATTTTCCATGAAGTATTATGTTTTATGAAACATAAAACTTTTTGATTGATATCTCTCACGAGTGGTTTGTTATTAACACGAGTAATGTGAAGAATGTGATGTGAATATTATCAGTAAACTCGCAAATTGTTGTTAAAGGATTCCGACTGTAATATTTTCACTGAAATATATTTGTCTTTTAAAACACAACCGAGAATATACCACAAGAATCAAATAAATCTGCCTCTAATGCCTAATTCGAAAAAAAAACAATAATATAATGCAAAAAAAAATATCTTGTATTACACAATATTCTTGTTTACTTTTTTAATCAAATTCAGGAATTTCTAAACTAAATGGGTAGAAAAGCATTCAATGAGTCAACCTTAAAGTGGATTTTCTCTAGTCTTGGTGATCACAGAATTTTTCAAACTCTGCGAAACACCTTATCTGTTCATTAAACGGCCTATTTATCTACTACTTGTTCCGATATATAAGGACATGAACTTGTATGTCAGTGGTTCAGCGGATCTACAATTTACAACTTGAGGTTCTAGATTTTATAGACATCTAGGTATATCGCTAATCGAGAACCAGAACAGGGTGGCCACTGAAATCTCAGAAAAAATTCCCGGACATTTCCAGTCTTGTTTGAAAATTTTCCTGAAACGAGATTCTATTGAAAGTTAAAAACAGATGGAAACATCTTTTCTGATTGTAGGCGTATCAAAATAAAAGGCTGAATTCTGAATATATAGAATCTATACGTATATTTATGCGCGACCAGAATGTTGATTCCAACCAGTGACATGTCCGATATGCCTTATTTCATCACACCTTAACATGGAGATGCGATTCACACGTGCGTAATCTATTATACGTCTCTTATGAATCAAGGATAAAAGCTGAATATTTTAGACAAGATATCAAACGTGCAAACCTCGAGATTAAGATTTCGCATACTAATCAATAAATTACAGTGAAATGTCTGGAAAGAAGTCGATGACTTGGAATAAGTAATGCAATATGCAGTATAGGGTGGTTTTTTTATTCATCTGCTCCCACTGGCGGAATTGGTTCATATGCCCAGAAAAATAAAGTATGTATTCCAAAATTAAGAAAAATAGGTTGATATTTACCAACAAAATATTATTATTATTATGAAAAAATGATGAGAATCTCATGCTTGAAATGGCTACAGCCCAATATGTCGAAGACATTTTTGTAGGAGTTGGATGTTTGGATAATTTGTACATATCACCAGTCACGGACGTATTTATTAGTTTACAAGTCTACTTTTTAATTTGGAATCTTTTTCATGCTCATTTTGCAGAAAATTATTCATGATAAAATGTATTTCTGTTCGATCTTAATTTTAAATGCAATCAAGTTATCCGATAAAAGCAGTGTACCTAATTTGACACATTGGGCAAAGCTTGGTTTTTAACCCCACCATCCATGGACTGGGTTACAGTCAAGTCAATGATGGGGGGACCTACAGCTTAAGGTGAGATCTGAACCACCAGAACCTCGGTAAAAGTACAATCGAACTTGGATTTGAGCCTGGTTTTGGTTCTGACCTTCGGCTCAAATCCAGGCCCTCCGGACGTAAACGCTACTGAAGGCACATCCTCCTCCCTTTCGGCCCCGCGACTGTACATAGAAAAATTTCCAGAGGTACTGACTCAGGGATCGAACCCTGGACCTCTAATGTGAAGTCTGATAGTATAAACGCCGTAGCCACCGAGACTATTATTATGTTATTTTTAAGAACTTGTTCTCGGGTGAACCCAGTTTTTCATCTTAGCCACCGACTAAGTCAAGTGGCTGATGATATGAGGATGTTATAAGTTAATTTAATACGATGTCTGAAATCTTCTGCGATGATGTTGTAGGTACAAAGTTAGGAGCATAGTGTAGTTTGGAGTTCGTCTTTTACTGCTGTTATTCTGAGACAGCGACCGCGAGCGTTGGAGGTGACAACAGTCGCCTCTGGATGCTTTCTTAGAGCTACCATCTGCCACTCCACAGGTTTTTAGTCACTTGCTTCCCGATAGTCTAGAAAATTTCTCACAATGCGACAGGTGTTCAATAAAACCGCCTTCTGAACTGCTGCCAGTACCCTACTGACTCCTAAATGTTCAAGATGTTCAGTGTATCTTGCGTACACATTGCCTGTAGCCGAAATCACAATAGGTTTTTCGTTTCATGCGTCTCTCACTCCACTGACACTCTTCATCATGCATTTCTTATAAACTTTTTGTCGCCAAACTTTCTTGTCCTGGCATACCTCATTAGCTTCCTTTACGTCCATACATTTTCTCATGCAAGCTCTTGTGTTTCTCTGGCTTTTTATATCTTTCCGGTTCAGGGTTTCATTCACACGTTCCGACCATTGTTTCTTTGGTCTACCTCTGGGTGCGCTACCATTTACTTTAACTAAATATACTTGTTTCGTCAGCTCTTATTCTTTAATTCTTTTAACATGTCAAATCATCTTAACAAATTTCTTTCACTCTTGTCAAACAGTGTTTCCTCTACGCCACATTCCATTAGCGTTTTACTACATACATTGTGCAGGAATTGCATGCCAACCGAGTTGATTTCCGCTTATCCTTTTCTTGGTAGTTCCTGATTTCGCTACCGTATAGCGCAGTGGGTGCGAGTACAGAATGGGCCTTGGAATTTTCCCAAAAAAGCTATTTCTTAAAGTAATTAACAAAGGGTGATCAATAATTGTGAAAAAATTTAATAATTTATACTCAAGCGAATGTAAGATCTCAAAATGCAAAATTTGGAAAAAATACAAAATGGCGGCTGTTTCAAATCTGAAAAAAAAACTTTTTCCCACAGTTTTCAAAGTAATACTTGTAAACATCGGAAAAACAAAATGTTTGGCTTCAGAAACTTGCTAATTTTAAAAATTCAAAATATTGAAATAATTCGAAATGGCAGTGAAATAAAATTTTTTTAACAGCATTATTACTAGCATTATTATTATTATTATTAAGAATTATCATTAGAAAACTGTGCTAAAAAGGTATTTCTTGAATTTTTAATTAGACGGCATTTTGTAACTTTTCAAAAAATTTATCTTGCGAAAACTTGAAATTTCAAAAACATAATTGAATTTTTAACCAAATAGTTGAATTTTTAAGCTAACAAGTCGAATATTTCAGAAATCAGTTTATTATTAAACCCTGAAAAGATGAATTTTTAACCAAATAGTTAAATTTTCAACAACAAAAATTAATTTTTAACCAAATAATTGCATTTACAATCAAACAGTTGAACTGAATAGCAAAATAGACGAATTTCGAACCCGAAAAGTTCAATTTTCAACAGCCAAGAATATTAATTTTCTACCAAAAAATATGGAATTTTCAAAGAAATAGTTGACTTCTCAACCTCAAATTAAAAAACTAAATTTCCAGTAAAAAAATACTAAATTTCCAGTAAAAAAAATTAATTTTTAACAAAATATTTAAATTTTTAACCAAAAAGACAAAGCAAGAAATAAAGATTTTTTAGTCAAGAAAAAAAATTCATCTACACTGATGAACTTTTAGGCAAAAGAAAACAACAAATTTTCTGTTAAACAGTTGAATTTTCTATCCCAAAAAATTGAATTTTCAACGAAATAGTTTAATTTTTTGCTAAAGAGATGAATTCTTAAATGAAATCATGAATTTCCTAGAAAAAAAACGAATTTTCAGCAACTAAAGACTTTTCGGTTAAGGACGAATAAATATCCAAATTGTTGATCGTTTAAGCCAAAATACGGATTTTCCGTGAAACATTCGAATATTTAACACGAAAAGATGAATTTATAACAAAACAAAAAACCAATTTTTTCGAATTTTTCAACCTAGAAAGATTGTAGTTGAATTCTCAATACCAAAACATGAATTTTTCCAAAAAGTTAATTTTTTGCCAAAATAGTTGAATTTTTAACCCAAAAATTCGAATTTTCAACAAAACAGTTAAATCTTCCACAAGAAGGATTACTTTTTAATGGAATTGTTGAATTTACAAGCATATAAAAACATTTTCAAATAAAAATATAGTCATCAGGAGGAAGATACTGAAAAAAAAAGAAATAGACATACAAGATAAATAAATTAGTTCCCGAAAAATTTTTTATTTTCTCTGACCATTGATATTCAAAGACCAAAATCATAATCTTTTATAACATTTTTAATGTAAAATCTTTTATAAGCGGAATAAAACAATTTGAAAATAAAATTTCAAAATGTCAAATTTATTAACCTTGACAGATATGTGACTTTTGCCAGATTTTTTTTTTCAAAATCTTTGACTTTCCCTGGCCAATAAAATTCCCTGACGTTTCCTTGATTTCCAGGATTTCCCTGGTCTACGGCCGCCCTGCTTGGTAGGTAACGTAATATCCAGTTTTTCTTTATTTAATAGAACCCATTAAATACGCATTTTTCATTTTTGATCATTGTAATGAATCTCGTATTTTTAGATGGACAATATTGAGCTCGTCTGGGCTTAAGAATATGTTTGCCGAGAGTTCACTACCATAATCTAAATGGGCCGTTAAAAGAGCTGTGTGAGTATAAGACCATGTTGGATGAGGTTTTCGACCCCCGAAAATATACTAGTCCACTAGTGAATAACGTTAGTAACTAGCTAACTGATACATCGGAACGAGAATAAATTCTGCCTATAAATGACTTTCATAACAAAGTATTCAAACTGAAACGAAAAAAAAAGAAATACATTTTTAACCAAATAGTTGAATTTTTAACCAAAAAGAGGAGTTTTTAACCAAGTAGTGGGCTTTTCAACTAAGAAAGATTAATTTTCAATCAAAAATGGATTAGTTACATTTTGAGTTGAAAAGAAATTCAAGAAAAAAAAGATTATTCGACAATATGTTTCAATTTTTGACCTAAAAGATGCATTTTCCACGAAAATAAATTAATTCGCAATAAAAAATGTAATGGTTGGTATTTCAAGAGGAAAATTTTTTTTATTTTAAATTAAAAACAATGAAATTTAACGAAAAAATAAGAATTTTCGATAAATCAGCTGAATTTTCAAACAAAAATAAACAAATTGTGTGAAAAAAAAACAATTGGATTTTCTACCCAAAAATGTGTAAGTTTTCAACAAAATAGTTCATTCTCAATCAAATAATTGAATTTTCTACCAAACTGTTGAAATTTCATGCCAAAAAGACAAATTTACTACAAACAAGTTGAATTTTCAATCCAAAACTATCAGCTATCAACCAAAAAGTTTATATTCAACCAAAGAGTTGCATTTTCTACTAAACTGTTAAATTTTCAAGACAAAAAGGCAAATCTGTTACAAACCAAATGAAATTTCAACCCAAAAAGACGAATGTTTAAAAAAATAGCTGAATTTTCAATAAAAAAGTTAAGTCTCGCCCAAATCGCTGAATTAACAACAAAAATGTTAAAAAATGTTCAACTACACAAAACCGAATTTCATTCAAAATAATTGAATTTTCAACGCAACAAAATGGAATTTCAACAAAAAAGTTATTTTCATCTAAATAGTTAAATTCTCTACCGAACTGTTAAATTTTCAGGCCGAAAAGACGAATTTTCTAGAGAAAAATAAAATTTTTAAACCGGACATAAGAATTTTCAACCAAATAGTTTAATTTTCCATAGAAAATATGAATTTTCAACAAGAAAGTTAATTTTTCAATCGAATAGTCGAACTTTCCATCAAACTAGTCGAATCTTCAAGCCAAAGAAACGAATTTTCTACAAAGCAGTTGAATTATCAAACCAAAAATATCAGCTTTCAACAAAAAAGTTTATTTTCAACCAAATAGTTGCATTTTCTACCAAACTGTTACATTTTCAAGCCAAAAATACGAGTCTGTTACAAAATAATTGAACTTTCAGCTCAAAAAGACGAACTTTAAAAAAATATAGCTAAATTTCCAACGTAAAAGGTTGAAATTGAATGAAATTTTTAGGGAAAAAATGTATTTTCTGCAAAAGAGATAAATGTTTTAATCGAAAATATGAATTTTTAACCAAATAGTTGAATTTTCCATAAAAAATTTGAATTTTCAACAAGAAAGTTAATTTTTCAATCAAATAGTCAAACTTTCCACCAAACTAGTTGAATTTTCAAGCCAAAGAAACGAATTTTCTATAAAACAGTTGAATTTCTAAACCCAAAAATATAAACTTCCAACGAAAAAGTTAATGTTACAACCAAGCAGCTGAATTTATAACAAAAAAAAACAAAGTCTTAATAAAAGAGTTGAATTTTCAAGCCAAATGACGAATTTGTTAAAAACCAGTTGAACTTTCAACCCAAAACAATGAACTTTCAACAAAATAGCCGAATTTTCAACCCAAAAATATAAATTTTCAACAAGAAAGTTCATTTTCTACCAGATAGTAGAATTTTCTACAAAATTGTTGAATTTTCAAGCCAAAAAGACGAATTTTCTACAGAACAGTTGAATTTTCAACAAAAAAGTTCACTTTTCAACCAAACAGTCGAACTTTCTACCAAATTAGTTAAATCTTCAAGTCAATGAAATTAATTTCCTATAAAACAGTTGAATTTTTAAACCCGAAAATATTAATTTTTAAGCAAAAATGTTAATTTTTAAGCAATTACTTTAATTCTCTATCCAAAAAGACGAATGTCAAACAAAACAGTTCAATTTTCGAGGAAAAATGATGAATTTCTAACAAACTAGTTCAATTTTCAATAAAAAAATTGAATTTTTAACCTAGAAAGAAAATTTTTTAACTAAATAGTTAAATTTTCAAGCCAAAATGACGATTTTTTAAGGAAAGTTGAGTTTAAAAAAAAATTGTTTTTATCCTAAAATAGTTATATTTTCTTATTGGGTTCTATTAATTCAGTTCCTATTTGAGCCAAAACAAAATGGGGAGGGAAAGTTTCTTGAAAATAGGAGGAAAAATAGGAATATTGTCATAACAGGGGAAAGAGGGGAATAGGGGAAAGCGCGTGAAGTCTAAAACTGACATTTAAATTCAAGTCAAGGATTTGAATATTTTATGATAATTTCGATCCCAAAAAAATTAGATCTTTTAGATAGATTCCACTGACTCTTACCTGCTCAGTTTCAAAACTTTTGTATGAAACATAAGTTCAAAAATCGTGTTTTCTTTAAGAATATTTTCAAAACATCGAATATTTAGTATTTAGGACAGATTAAGGTAAATATTACAAATTACTACTTTATTTTTATCTCTGGTCGAAAGTAAAAATGACTGATGAATATATTAAACAAAACAAGTTCTGTTTGCAAAACTATTACCTATAATCCTAGCAGAAAATGATTCAAGGAGTGATTATTATATTTATTACAACATTTTTGAATGATCTAATAATTTTACTTCCGTATTCAGCGATTCGGGCATTGCCGACGTATGGCATTGCTTTTGACATTGATTCACATACCTAACATTCTAGTTTAATCACATAACATAATTTTAAACAGGCCTCTTAATTTAATCTACTCAAAACAGTATTACTTTTTTGGTAGATGGAGTATTTAGTTTATAGAACCAAAAAATGTGGTTGGGTCAATCAAATATTTTGTTGAATTAATCAAAACTTGTTTGATTCGACCAAATTTTCCTCTATATCCGAAATTTTTTTTTTGTTGGTTAATGAATATTTTTTCTGAGTGTAGCACAAAACAAATACAAAAGCTTTCTCCTGAAATATTCTTTGTATTTATTCATTATGTAAGTTCAGGATTCAACAAATTAACAGAGACAGAGCCCCAACCTTGAGATCTCGAGATTAAAGACATTTATTATGAATAAACGGTTAATTTAAATTCGAACGCCATTTATTCACCCAGAACCTAATTTTATTCATCAAATAATAATTTAACTGCCGGTCAATTTTATCTTAAGATAATTTTACTTGAAATAAAAACTCTTAAGTGAATCAATAAGAAATTGCATATTGCATAACTTTTTTTAACTATAAGACTGATTTATTCATATCGAGAATAAAAATTAAGTTTCTCCTCATTTGAACAGACTCTTCCGTTAATTCAATCAGCAGTTTTTTTTCTCCAAATATTATAACCAGAGTGGCCGAAAACCTTCATTTTAAAATTCCCTGAATTTTTCCTCACGATTTAAAATTTGATGGCCATTATTATTTAAAGACCAGAATTTTAATTTAGTAACGCTTTTAACATAGAATCTTTTATAAACGGAATAAAACAATCATTTCAGATTAAAATTTAAAAATTAATAATTTCTTTATTTCATCCAAAAATTAACTAAAACTAAAAGTACTATATAAAGTACTACTATAAAAGATGAATTTTCAGTCCAAAAGGACGAATTTTCAACAAAACAGTTGAATTTTCGACCAAGGAAGACGACTGTTTAACCAAATAGTTAACCTTCAAAAAAAGAGTTACATTTTCAACAAAATACTTGCATTTTTAACCTACATGCAAATATGAATATTCAATCCAGTGGTAAAATTTTCAAACAAAAAAGGTTAGAAGACAGTTGGATTTCCAACGAAAAAAAAAATCTTCAATTCAAAAGGACGACAATTATATCAAATAGACGAATTTTCAACAAGAACGTTGAATTATCGACCAAAAAATATAACGTTTCATTAAAATATTTGCATTTTTATCCAGTTAAATTTCCAGCCTACAAAGGTAAATTTTCAACTAAAAATTTTGTTAACCTGAAAATTCGAATGGTTTAGAAACCATTTGTCTTTTAAACCCGAAAAGGTGAATTTTCAATAAAAATGTTAATTTTCAATCAAGTTTACAACCAAATAGTTGAACTTTAAAGAAAAAGAAACATTTTTTTAATAAACTAGTTGAACTTTTAACCAAATAGTTGAATTTTCAACAAACTAGTCAAACTTTTAACCAAAGAGATGAATTTTCCACTAAAATGACGAATTTCCAACAATTGAAAATTCAGTTTTAAACAAATAGTTGATTTTTCAGTCAAGAAAGAAAAAGTACATCAGAATTGATGATCTTTCAAGCCAAAAAGCGAATTTTCTGCGGATCAGTTGAATTTTCAAGAAAATACTATAATTCTCAACCAAGCAGATGAATCTTCCACTGAAATGCTGAATTTTTCAGTGAAAAAAGTTAAATTTTGATCAAATAGGCGAATAGGCGAACAAAAAAAGGCGAATTTTCAACTAAACAAATTATGCAATTTTCAAGAAAAACTGGTTAAGTTTTGAGTTAAAAAATTTATTTTAAATGGAGAAAGAATTTTCAACAAAAACGTTAACTTTTCAAAAAAAAGATAAATCTAAAACAAAAGATTCAACAAGAAAGTTCAACTTTTATCAAAGTAGTTGAATTTTCTAATTAAAAAAATCAATTTTCATTCAAATAAATAAACTTTCAACAGAAAAGATGAATTTTCAACTACAGTGATAAATCTTTAACTGGAATAAGGTAGATGTCCCAGTAATCGGGACGGTAGCACTAATCGTGAGTTTTGAGATGCGAACGCCAGAAATAAGTAATCTTCAATAAAAGAATTATATGTTGACAAACTAGTTCAAACCTCAACTAACTAATTCAATTTTCAATCGAAAAAGATGAATTTTCAACCAATAATATAATAGTAAATATTTCAATCAAAAAATATTTGTATAGTCAATCAAAAACAATTGGATTAAACCAAAAAAGATGAAATTTCTATAAAAACAGATGAATTATCAAACCAAAAAGACGAATTTAAAAGAAAAATTGAATTTTCAACCGAGAAAGATTTGAGTTGAATTTTCAATGCCGAAATATGAATTTTTCACCAAAAAGTTAATTTTGTACCAAAATAATTAAATTTTCAATTCAAGAAGACGAATTTTCAACAAAACAGTTGAATGGTCAACCCAAAAGGTTCACATATTAAGCAAATTGGTGAATTTTCAACATAATAATAAAATTTTTAAATAAAAATATTATCCTAAGAAGAAACCAACTGCAAAAACAAAGAAATAGAAACACAAGATAAACCGAGAGATGAACAAATTAATGACAAGAATATTTTATCAGGGTTGCCTGACCAGTTTTTCGAAAGTCTATCTTTGAAAAATGGAGTAAAACAATTTCAAATTTAAAGAAAACTTCAAATTTATAATCCAAGACAGTTATTTAAAGTGTCTCTTATAGAAATTCCCTGACGTTTACCACATTTTTTTTCAAAATCCCTAACTTTTTTCTGACCAATGACCTAAATTTTCCCTAATTTCGAAGTTTTCCTGACCTGTATAACTGATTTTATTTATAAGAATAGACCCATTTTTTATATATATTACCATTAATATCTAAACATAAGAATGTTAATATATAGTAACCCTTTTGACGTAGAATCTTTTAATAACGGAATAAAATAATTATTTCAGATTATTATTGAAAAATTTCAACATTTTTCATTTGCTTCAACCAAAAAAGATTACTTTTCTACCATAAAAGATGAATTTTTAATCCAAAAGGACTAATTTTCAACAACCAAGTTGAATTATCGAAGAAAAAGACGATTTTGTGAGAAAATAGTTAAATTTCAACACATTGCTTTAATTTTCAACAAAATGCTTGAATTTTCAACCAAATTGTTCAATTGTCAATCTACATGCAATGTTGAATATTCAACTAAATGGTCGAATCTTCCAACAAAAAAGATTAAAAACCAACCAAAACAGTTGCATTTCCAACAAAATAATTTAATTTTTTAGGAGACCGTTGAATTAAAAAAAATGTTAATGTTCAATTCGAAAGAACTATCAGAAGAATATCTTTTATAAACGGAATATAAAAAATTTCAAATTAAAATAAAAAAATGTTATATTTATTTTTCTTGAAAGTTATTTAAAGTGCCTCTTATGGGTGTATTCTAGTTGGTCACTTTGGAAAAAACGATTTTTTTTACATTTTTCGAATTTATATGTATCTAAGAATATTGTTTTCAATTTTCATGAAGATCCGAGCAGTATAAGTTTTTTCTTAAACCCAAACTTTATCATTTTTTAATGATTTTTTGTTTAAAAAAAACTTTAAACGCGTTTTTCTCAAAACAACGTTTTTTCGGACTAGCTCCACGATTTCTTCAGAACCAGTGGACCGATCCTTCTGAAGTTTTAGCCACATATTCTACACATAAGAACTCACAGAGTGAAGTACAATCATGTTAAAATTTTGATTTTTACTATATTTTTTAAACAAAAAACAGCGAAAAAAAAAACAACTAATTTCAATTTTTTTGTTTTTTTCTACATAAAATTAACAAAATTGGTTGAAAATTAATGTCCGTAGTTAATTTTGTAGCCAATGTCATACCGAATCTAAAAAGCTCTGGTTTTTTTGTATCAGATAAGCCGTTCCTGAGATATCATGGAGAAGGCAACTTGCTACTAAGTTATTGCGTTGCGTTCAAATACGGATTTCGTATGTAAAAGTTGAAAAAAATGAACAAAAAGAAATTTTTTTTTTTATTTCAAGACTTTATTTATCACACCTAACAATTTTTATATCCATATCTTTCATAGCATGCTCATAAAAAATTCCCGAAAATAGCCTATTTTTTTAGCCCTCGAACTAGAATACACCCTTATGGAAATTCCTTGACTTTTGCAAACGATTTTTTTCAAAATCCCTAACTTTTCCCTGACCAATAACAATCCCTGAATTTTTTCCTAATTTCTAGGATTCTCCTGGCCTGTATAACTGATTTTATTCATAAGAATAGACCCTTATTTTTTATATATTACCATTAATATTTAACGGAGTGTCACGTCGTCCCGAATTTCGGGATGAGTAGTGAAATATTTTTCATAAGCTTGGCTAGTCGTCCCGAATTTTCGGGACGACTAAGTCCATCCCCTTTTCCAACAAAATTGTAAACGGATAAAAACAATTATTTCAGTTAAATATTTGAAAAAAATTTAATTATTCATTTATTTCAACCAAAAGAGATTACTTTTACCATAAAAGATGAATTTTCAATTCAAAAGGGCTAATTTTCAACAAAAAATTTGAATTTTCGACCAAGAAAGACGACTATTTAAGAAAATAGTCAAATTTCAAAAAAAAAAAATACATTTTCAACAAAATACTTGAATTTTTAGCCAAATTGTTCAATTTTCAACCAAATGGTCGAATCTTTGAAGAGAAGAGATTAAAAATCAACCAACAACAGTTGCATTTTCAATCAGATAATTAAATTTTTTCAGAAGACTATTAAATCTTTAACAAAAGATCAATCTCCAATTCAAAAGGACTATCAAAATATCATCTTTTATAAACGGAATAAAACAATTTCAAATTAAAAAAAAAAATTTTTACATTCATTTTCCTTGACAGTTATTTATCTTTTGCAAAATTATTTTCAAAATCCCTGACTTTTCCCTGACCAATAAAATTCCCTAACTTTTTCCTGATTTCCTGGGTTTTTCTGACCTGTATGACTGATTTTATTCGTGTGAATAAAACCTTATTTTTATGTTAAAAAAAAACAGGCTTAAAATTTGTAATGTTACGAACGAAATTCTTGGCTAGGTTGTGAAATAAAATTTAACATTTATAAGATTTATACTTGAGAAATATTTCTGAAGTATAAAATTTATGGCTATTTGAAGACAACAGAACTCCAATTTTAACTACAGTCCGCCTTTTCATAGTAATTTCCCATTTTTTGCAATGCAGAAGGTAATCAATCATTTTTATAACACCGCCACCTTTTGTAAATGAAATAGGATATGCAATTTGAGAGACGGAAGAAATAAAAAATATAAGAAGCTAACCTCTGATTCGGATAAAACATTTCTTCAAATTCTTTTTTAAAAATATTTTCTCTGCTTTAACTTTTAATAATTAATCGAAAAATAAGACTCGATCATTGCGCCGAACTCGAATCAACAAGTATAAACAAAATGCAAAAAGAAAAATACAAACCTTGAAGACAATTGACACGAATTACACGGGACACAAAAAATTATAAAACTTAAAGCACTAACACAAATCAAATTTATTCAAACTCTAAATTATTAACTTCCAAACTTTATATTTCTTTACTTATTCAAGTGTAAAATACAAATAGCTGGAAATATAACCGTCGAACTCGATAGGTCTCAACCAGAAACTCGAAAATAGAACAGCGCTGCCATCTTTCGGTGAAAACCTCAACTTGCGTTTAGGTTATGCGCGGTAAATTCCAATTTGAAATAATTTCTACTTTCTTATCAGGGGTGGGCAGGGTGGTCGAAAATTTCATTTTCAAAATTTTCTGATTTTCAACTACCTAATTTGTTTTCCCTCTGATCAATAATATTTTAAAACCAAAATTCTAGCCGTGTAACGTTTTATATATAGAATCTTTGAGGAATGGAACAAAACAATGTAAAATTTTAATTCATATATTTTTAATTTATCATTCTCAGGGTTGCCATAGCCTAATTTATTAGCAAATCCTGACAAATTACCAATTTAAACCTTTAAAGTGACCATGAGGGATTAAAAGTGACTAATGTGCATGAGGATGATTTAAAAATGCACTGAAAATTTTGTGTTCGTGCTAGAGGGCAACATCCACTCAATTCGGTCTGAAACAGCAAAAATGACATTTTATATTTTTGTTTTTTTGTAATTTTTATTTTAACGGGTGCCGCCGGGCATTCGAAATTTCCCATGTAAAATACGTGGGGAAAATCACTTTTTGATGTTTTGTGGAATAACTTCTTTGCATTTTGAAAAATGTGACACATTTGATCACTTTTATATCGTTTTTTTTTCTCAAAAATTTATTATTGTTGATCTGGTGAAATAATCTGGTAAGTAATTTCCAATTATTTAAACAAGTTCCATTTGTCTTAATAATTTTTTTTGCCGGCTTTTTTCTAACAAATGAAAATCAAGGTTGCACGGAGAAAAATATTTCGAGAAACTTTACCAAACTCAGTTGGGTAAAGTTGGGACATATGGACACTTTGATAAAGTTTCATATCTAGTTTGGTAAGACGAAATTCGGTAATACTTCATTAACAAACATGAAAGTGCGACAAACTGACACGAATATCTTCTGAACTGTACTTTAATTAATACTGTACTTGGTAGTTGACATTTTAATGCACATAATTGTAAAATATATCAAACTTCAGATAAAGATTACTGAACAATTGGGTAAAACGCGGTCGAGGGCTTGGTACAAAATATAAGTGGGTTTACAGAAAAGGCATGAAGGAGTCACTGACGCTCGAGAAACTTTAACTGGCAGTTTGGTAAACCGTAACCTTCTGTGAATCAAAAAAACAAACTTATACACAGTCAACAGCATACACTCACATACACATGAGTCAGTTACAGCCAATCAGAATACAATTTCATTACAAATACACTGACGACACGTAAACCTTTTCAAACACATATAACATACATATAAATAACCCTAATATAATACTACACATATATAAGACGCTTTCGACGTAACTACGCTGACGCACGCTTCACATTGAGAGGAGAAATTTGGAACTTCCTTATATACTAACTAGAGGAATTGATTCAGCGCTTGTGAGAAACGACCAGTGCCGTGACTAAAGTTTTCATAAAAAGATTTATATTATAAGATCTATATTTTTTGGAATATGTATTTTGTAATTGCCACTTTAATTCTGAGTAATTTTCCACCTTTTCTTTGGATATTAACTTGATTCTAATATTATCTGAGTAAGGTATTAAAATGATATCAAAGCACAATTCAATAAAGTTTCCAAATTTTGGACGACTTCGTTTAGAAATAATAAATAAAAAAGTATGCAAAATGTCTTGCTACGCACCTATTTGAAGCTACAAATTTAAAATGAAAAATTGTCAAATCATATTTAAACCATTTTTTAAATATGTGAAATTTACAGATGTTACTTATATTAACTTGGAAAAGATAAAAATTAAAAGTAGAGTTAAATATTCTTCCGTTAAGGATGTTCAAAATCTCTTTAAAGTCTGTCCCACAGGTGTTTTGCGTAAAATTCATATACATCACAAATACGTCCCTTGATATTTTATTTTTATATTTTCATACCCTCTCGGGTAATCCTTCATTTTTAAAAAATATTTGAGGCCGTTTGAAAATTTTGTTGTTTTCGAAAATCATATTATCTAAAATTGTCAACTTCACGGCAATCACTCATAAAATATGTAAATATAAAAAATTAAAGATCTTTACACAAAATGTGATTTACTTAACTTTTTCTCTCTTACACCACTTTTAAAATTTATGCTCTTCAATTCTTCATTTCTGTTATTTGACTTTTCATTACTTGAAGTTGTTTTGTATCTTTTTAAAAATCAGTTCTTTTAACTTTGGTCTTTGTAACTATTTAATACAATAAAAGGATGTAATCAAATACAAAGATTTAAATTTTCGTATGATTGATCACAGTTTATCGAGATAAAATCACACTATCGTTCGAATTTGGATATATCCTTTCACCACAATGTCAGGTAGAATTTTAGAGAATTTTTAAGCCAATAAAACGTGTTTTCAAAAAAATTGCACTTACATGGTTATGACATGTAGTTATTTGCACAACTATTTCTGTTTTTGCATCTGCTTTAGGCGAAATACGTCATTTGCATTTCATTTTAATTTACAAAAGCTCACTCCATTTCCCGAAAGTTTCTTTACAATTATATTCGTCTCGTTTTCGTAGAAATTATTTTATTTAAAAATAATACGTACAACTCTTTTATTTAGTCATGTTTTAAATAAAACAATTTTCTATATGATATTTAATAAAAACGTGATGAATACAATTGTAAAGGACCTTTCAAGGAGTAGAATGAGCTTTTAAAAATTTTAATCGAATGAAAATCATATGAATTTTACCCAAAGCGATTTGTGCTTTTTGAATATTCATTACTTTTAAGCAATTAAATTAAAACTTTCAAATTGGCTAATAAATTATTGAAAATATTACACATGTTTCATATTAGTACTTTTCGCTGGGTGAAAAAAAAATATTATAAAATCAAAACATTTCAAAGACTTGAAATTTATTTGAAATTTTAGGTTGTGTAATTTTTTTAAACTGGAAATTAGCATTTTTAAACAAGAATCATCAAGATTTCTGATTTTTAACAATTGTAGGTTAGGTTAACGATTTATACCAAAAACTGGTATTGTGAAAAAATCACTATAGTTCAAATAGGATAGCAAATTTTTGAATAGTTTCAAATAATATTAACGTTCTTCACAAAAAATCGATCATCTTGCAAAAAAGTCATTGGATTGTGGAACAGATTTACAATTCTTAATAATTTTCTGTTATTTTATGTTTGTGTTTTTCATTGAGAATTATTAGTATTTTTAATAAAAAATTATTAGATTTCAAAGAACATGTACCATTTTTCAACAACTATAGCTTATGTTGACCTGTTTTATCTAAAATCGTTATTTTTGACAAATCATTAAATTTAAAACCAATGACTTTGTTTAAAATAAATTATATTTATAAAATTTCCAAGAAGTTTTAGAACTTTTCAACCATTTCAGGTTATGTTGCTGTTTAAGACCAAGAATTTTGAGTGAAAAAACGGTATTTTTAATGAAAAATCATTTGATTTCAAAGAAGATTAAAACTTTTGTTTCATTATAGGTTTTAGGCTAGTGATTTTCACCGGCAATTTTGATATAGGCTTCAAAGAAGATTTACAATTTTGGAACGATTTAAGGTTATGTTAACCCTTTTTACCAGAAATCGGTTATTTAAAATTAAATTCATTTTACTTAAAAATTAAACTTAGGATTATGAACAACTTTAGGTTATATTAGTTTTTTTTTCGTCGGAAATTAGCATATATTGTATAAAAATATTATATATATATTAATTGTGACTTTCTTTGAGAATGTACACAATGGTGATCCTTATCAGTATATTTGATTATATCTGCAAAAATTACATAATTTCTTGTAGGTACGCAATGCACAATTGAAAGAGTTACTCTTTGGTTAATACCGCAGTTGACAAATTATATAAAATGTTATTATGATTAATCAAATTATATACAAATTTCTGTAAAAATGAAATTTTTTCCAATTACACTGAGTAAAAATACAAAATTATTTAAAACATTGTTGTTGAATAATTATTCATATATTCTTTAAAGATTTTTACGATGTAGATTTGACAAAAACTTTTATTACACTGTATGGTAAAAAAATATTTTAAAAAATATGAAAAAAGATTTTAGCAAAAGAATTCTCAAAAAAATTATATAGCGACGTAAATTTAATGAAAAGTTTTTATTCGATTTTTCGTATGAGAAATTTCAGTTTAAGAAATTGTTTTTAAAAATTTGTTATTTCTTATTTTTGAAACTGAATTTTCTGTTATCAATACAAAACTTTGCAAAATTATACTATAGTAAGAGTTGTGGTAAAAAGATTTTTTTCCAAACCTCATTTATTGACACAATAATTTAAAAACAAAATTCAATGAAATCTAAGTTCATATTTAGATCAAATTTTAACAGAGTATTGATTTCTTTAACCTTCTAGTATTTAAATTAAAAAAAAATGGTATCATGCAATAGGAAAAATATATACTTTCTTTTTTTTTCGTGATACCGCGAATTTCAATTTTGATTTTCTCGGAACAGGATTATTTTTTTGGATCGAAGCTTTCTTATTCTCATTGAAATATAATTTTTTCATCCCACTAAATGAAAAAAAAACTACAAATTTTGTAAGGAAAACACTAACATGGCAAAAAGCACTGAAATAGCATCACTAAGGCTTACGCCAGAGGCGTCAATTTCGATCCATGGTAACCAACTTTGTAATAACCTTCCTAAATCAACTCCAACTTTATTTTGCAATTGTAGAACTATTATGCATTATCCAATACTAAATGCCAACGAGAACTATGAATAGGTTGAAAATTGAACAACTTATTCATAATTTAAAAAATGGTAAATATCTTCGAGGTGC
>CAKNXH010060824.1:32341-48510 GCA_932178445.1 Andricus quercusramuli | reverse complement strand
ATTTCACTTCTTTCGGAAGTTAATTCCTTACTCAACACTTTGAATTCTTTTTTCTTTGATTCTGAAAACAATTGGTAATTCTCGAAGAGCTAAGACCTAGGGCTACATAAGTATCTTCAGTAATTTGTTCTTCAGGAATAAATTCTGGATCCTCAACGTTAATTTTTCTTTCAGCTTCGTTTTCAGCTTCGCCCTTAGCTTCCTCTTGTTCTGTAGCCGTAATTTTTTTTCCGGTGATGCGTACCAAGAGATTTCCCCGGTATTAAGTTAAACTTAGAATGACATAACACTCAGAAAAAATATATGTCGTTAACAAGTTTTTTGGGAAATGGGTTGTAACGGCTATTAGACGATCAATCTGGAATGAGCCATCTGTTTTAATTTAAGGTGCCTCAAGACATGGAAAATTATATAAACGAAGGTCGGAAGAAAATGGCATTACGGAATATCTTTCTGCAACCTGCATCATTATAGTCGGAGCAAAGCTGTCATCAATTCAAGCCTCGTATTTGAATGTGGACAAACTTCTGTATAAAGTTGAATCATCTGTAAAAGCTGTCGAAAATTGCTACAAGCTCTACCAAGTCTTACAAACAAAGTATCCTCCTGAAAACAAAAAGATTTGTTTATTATGTCAACAAGGTTTGTATAAGCACATAAACGAAAACGATAAGAATATTAAGGCTGTAATCAGACTACAAGCAATGTTAGATAAGATGCCTTAGACAACAAAAATACAAAGAAAACGTGTGAAAAGGTGTGATTTATGGAATATATCAAACAGTATTTTTATATTTAAAAAAATTGTAGACTTTGCTAATTGTAATGAAGAAAATCCCACGTGACAAAAGGCGAGAGAGTACCAAGTTAAGAACTAGAAAATTTTAGTGATCTTCATCTGAATAACATTGGAATTGGGGTCATAGGATTGTGTAAAGGAGCGGAATTTTAAGCTATTTATTTTGCAAAGTATTGCTTCAACGTTACTTGCTTATAATCGAAAATTCTATACCTAAAACATTACTAATCCATTGTAATTTGAGGTTCATTCTGGATGCTTCGCTTTTTATCATGAGTTAGTTTTTCTATTTATTCAAAAGAAGTTTTCAATATAACAAAACTGCTTTAAATAATTTTGGATCGCAATGTATCAAAGCTAAAAATGAGAGGAGTCATCATTCTCCGAAGTCAACAGTTTGAATAATCATTTAAGATTAAGGAAAAACTATGATAGGCAAAGGCCAGTATCAGGAGAGCCTCCGTGTCTTAACTCGTCAGAACTTTAATCTCTTGATTCTATTCCGACAACACTTACAAATTGTATGCCTCTAGAAATATCTGTTTATGAAAGTCTTTCAGATAATTCTAATAATGCATTTTCCGCTGAGCGCCAGAGATTCGGGAAAGATTCATCCAAAAAACTGCAATCCCTAATTTAAAAACTAAAGTTATTTTATTATTAAATAGTGCTTGAGCAGCTAGAAATGATGAAAATGAGAAGCATCAATTGAAATATCGGAAAATCCTTTTTCAGAATTATAAATTGACTACAACAGAACAAAAACCCTTGACAGTCCTTGCTACATAGCACCAAATTCTCATTCTTATTAACGATTTGTCGCCGCACTTTCCCGTCCTAGCATACATCTTTTGCTTATTCCACGTCCATACATTTTCTCATGTAAGCTCTTGTGTTTCTATAGCTTTTTGTATTTTTGTATTTTTTTGGCTTAAAGTCTTGTTGATAGATTCCGACCAATCTTTCCTCGGTCTGTCTCTGGGTACGCTAAAACTTCACCGAAATATATTAGTTTCGCCAGTCCTTCGTTCTTTTTGTTAACTCTTAACATACCTAAACCACCTCAAAAAATTCTTTCGTCCTATATATTTATAAATTTTATCTTCTTTGTTGATATTTTGTCTTTTTGGTTGAAAATTCAATTTTCTGTATGAATAATTAACCTGATTGTTGGAAATTCAACAATGTCCTTCAAAATACATTGTTTCGTTGAAAATTCTACACTTGTGTTGGAAATTCGTATTTTTGGATTAAAAATAATTCAACTATTTTGGCAGGAAATTCATTTCTTTTGTTGAAAATTTAACTATATTGTTGAAAATTTGTTCCTTCAAATGGAAATTTGAGTATTCTACTTGTAGTTGAAATGTATCTATTTTATTCAAAAATTCAACTATTTGTTTCAAAGTTGAACTACTTTGTTCAAAATTCATTTTTCTGGTTGAGGAATCTAGATTTCATTGAAAATAATTTGGTTAAAAATTTAACTGTTTTGTTGAAAATTCGGTATTTTTGGTAGCAAATTATTCTTCTTGGTTGAAAGTTTAACTATTTTGTTGAAAATGCATTTTTTTTTGGTTTTAGTCTAAAATTCCTCTCCTTGGTTGAACTTTTTTTTTATTGTAGATTTAACTAATTCAGTTGAAGATTCAGCATTTATTTGGAAATTCATCTCCTTGGTTGAAGCTTTGAATATTTTGTTGAATATCCGATTTTTTTGTATAAAATTTATTTCTTTAATTGAAAATGTAAGTGTTTCATTTATGGATGAAAATCTATTTTTCTCAGTTGAAAATTAAACTGCTTGGTTGAAAATTAGATTTTTTATGGTTGAAGATTCATTATTTCGCTTTGAAATAATTTTTTTTTTTAATTGAAACATTTTGTGTAGAGCACGTTTTTTCTCTGTTGAAATTTAATTTTTTGAACTGAAAATTCAACTTATACATTTTTTATTGTAAATACAAATTTTTCAGTGGAAAGTACAACTATTTAGTTTGAAATTCATGTATGTTTTTAAAAATTTGGCCTTTTTGGTAGAAAATGAAACTTCTTGCTTGAGTTAAACTACTTTGCTCAAAATTCTTTTTTTTTTGTTCTAGTTGAAAATTCTTCTCTTTGGTTAAAAATTTATTTTCGAACTGTAGATTCAACTATTCCAGTTGAAGATTTTCTATATTAATTGACAATTCATCCCCTTGATTGATTTGAGACTTGAGATACAAATGTATCTTTTTTAGTTGAAAATTAAACTGCTTGGTTGAAAATTAAACTGCTTGGTTGAAAATTAAAATTTTCTCGTTGAAGATTCTTCATTTCACTTTAAAATTTTTAATTAATTTCTTTGACTGAAAATTCAACTTATACATTTTTGATTGTAAATACACATTTTTTAGTGGAAAGTACAACTATTTAGTTTGAAATTCATGTATGTTTTCAAAAATTTGGCCTTTTTGGTAGAACATTAAACTTCTTGCTTGAGTCTACTTTGCTCAAAATTAATTTTTTTTTTGTTTTAGTTAAAAATTCTTCTCTTTGTTGAAAATTGATTTTCGAACTGTCACAATTCATATCCTTGATTGAAGATTTAAAATTTGGGGTGAAAATGTATCTTTTTTAGTTGAAAATTCAAGTGCTTGTTTAAACATTATTTTTTTTCAAATTCGTCTTCTTTATGGAAAATTGATGTTCCCTTTTGAAAATGTATGTTTTTGGCTGAAAATTTAATTATTTGGTTAAGAATTAATCTACTTAGTATAAAATTCAGCAATTTTGTGATAGGTGTCTTTTTGGTCAAGAGCTCAACTATTCTGTTGAAAATTCGTAATTTTGGGATGAAAATTCAACTAGGTTGCTAGAAGATTCAAGTATTTGGTTGGCAAATTACTTTTTTTGCGGAAAATAAATAATTTTGTTAAAACGTTGTTAAGTTAACCCTTTCGTTGGAAATTCGTTCTTTTGGTTAAGGATTATACTATTTTATTGAAATTTCGTCCTTTTTGGTTGACTTCAACTGTGTTTTATTCAAAATTAAAATCTGGTTTGGCTATAATATCAATTATTAGATTTTTTGTTCAGAATTCATTTCTTTTGGTTGAAGATTAATCTGATTTCTAGCAAATTCGACAATTTTGTTAAAAAATCATTTGTATGTTTGAAGATTCTTCAGTTTAGTGGAAAATTGATCTCCATAATCCTACGCAATATAGAATAATCTGAGGTTCCGCTTCACCTGGATTACAAGTGGATTACCCTGGATTAGATCTGGAACATTTTAGATTACAAGTGGATTACCCCGGATTAAAAGAGAGTACTATTTATTTAAAGTGGATTAGTTGGATTACACCTGATTATCAGTTTCGATAATCGAGCGGTCTAGCAGATTACCAGAGTTGTTCCCTCTTCGTTATTATTTTTTTTTGTACTTGGCAGCAATTCGCTACCGTGAATCCTGTTTAATTTGAATAGAAGAGAGATGTTTCATGTTCATCTAAAACGTTTATTTTCCATTCACTTCAAAATCGAAAATTAGGAGCTTTTTGATCATCACCCAGATATGATCGAATGAATCTTGTTGAGGTCGTTGTTTGCCTGAATGAACTGAACTCTACGTAATTGTGAATGTAGAAGGGCAAACTCATTAGTCAGTGGAGAGGTTCTCGACCTCTCGATTAAGCGATTAAGGTGCGAGATTTTTATACAGTACCGAAAGTTCGTTTCCCTCTCCGTTGTTAACCTTTTCTCGCTCTCTCCTCTTTGCCCTCCACTCCTACCTGGCATTTTCATTTTTCTTTCACATGCAGACATAAGCGTCGCGTGATTATTCGCCGGTGATCATATAACTGCGAGTAATTCAAAAATCGTTTAGCCTTAGACGTAACTTGATACGAATAGGAAGCAGCAGAGGAGACGCGACGGTGCGGTGGCAAGGAAGGTACAATCTACATTTGGGGCATTCCATTTCGTATGAGCTGTCCAAAACTGTCCAAAACAAATGTTTTCTTATTTTCAAAATTACGGTCTCAAATTCTAGTGCAGTGTTTCCAACCAGTTGAATTTATCCACTTAAAACCTGTTAAGGTGACCGGAACCGGAAGACTTGCACTGATTTTGATAGGATTTTTCGATAAGTTTAGCCATCTGCCAACCTTGTCTTGATTGCCTTTCTACGAGATTTTTGGATATCACAACCTGCTGAAGTTAGTCACCAAATTTCATGGATAGCGTTAAATTAAAATGTTCAGACAAATATCCTTGGGCAATTAGAGATAAAATGACTTGAAACGCTTCAGTGGTCCTTTTTATCTTATTCTAGATCGACTCAGTGAGCCAATTAGATAGCAGAAGCCACCACTCTAACATTAGGGACCAGTACCAGTAAGTCATGCCCCACTCCACCATCAGGGGCCAATGATAAGTCGGTGAGATCCACCGTGGGTGCGCGATTGGCGCGGCTCTGCCGCACCATCCGGCTACTTATGGGCCTTGGATCTCACAAGGGGGGGGGGGGGCTCCCTCCTTCCCAAACTTTTTTCGAAGGGTGCAAATAGACGAAACAGTATCAATTTTTGGATTTTATGTAGCGAATGAGCAGCAGCAGATTTTCAAAAGTCGAAAAACAAAGAAGAAGCAGCAGATTTGAAGTAGCAGAAGAATGAAAGTCAAAATTGCCGAATTTATAAAAGGAATACGTCTTCATTTTCTGATTTCTTAACATGCGAAAAAGAGTTTTCAACATTTATAATTTTTCTTTCTTATTCAAATATTGGAAAAACTTCAGCTTCTAAATTGCAGCATAGTTTACTAATTATGTAAACAGGGGTTTCGAATTATATATAATTTCGTGGGCAGTTTTTGAGAAAAGTCGAGGATTTTGAAAAAAATGTGAAGAAGTCAGGGTATTTCTGTACGAGAAACTTCAAATACCTGCCAAGGATAATCAATTTGAAATTCAAAAAATAAAATTTGAAATTGTTTCATTCCGCTTATGAAAGATTTTGTTTTGAAAATGTTACAAGATTAAGTTTCTGGTCCCTGAACATTATTAGTTAGGGAAAACGAAGAATTGATCAGGGAGAAATTAGGTATAATATTCTTGTCAGCGATTTATATTTTTCTTTTTGGGTTGAATATTGAACTATTTTAGTAGAAAAATCATTTTTGGTTGAAAATTCATATTTTGGTGTTAGAAAATCAATCAATTCAAAATTTCCATTTTTTTAAAATGAAAAGGCCACTGATTGGTTGAAAATTAAATTTTTCGTTTAAAATTTATATTTTTGAATGAAAAGTTCAACTGTTTTACAAAAAATTCGTCTTTTGGTTTGCAATTTTAAGAATTTGGATGAACTTTGTATCTTTTTTTACTGAAAAATCTGTATTGGTTCAGAATCTGTTATTTTGGTTAAAATGCATTATTTTAGTTTAAACTACATCTCTTTAGTTGGAAATTTGACTATTCTTTTGAAAATTAATTTTTTTTTTAAATTATTTTTTTTCACTGAAAATTTAAATTTTTTACTTTTGCAAAAAGTTTATTCTTTTTAGGTAAATATTCGTCTTTTTGGCAGCGAACTAATTTTATTGGTTAACATTTCGTCTTTTTTGGTTCAGAAAGTAACTGTTTGGTTGAAAATTAACTTTTTTGTTGAAAGTTCATATTTTTGGATAAAAAATTGACCTTTTTTACAGAAAATTCATTTGGCTAGCATTTTCAAGAATTTGGATGTTTTTTCTTTTTTAACTGAAAATTTTTTAATTGTTGAAAATCTGTCTTCTTGGTTGAAAAATTCATGATTTTATCCTAAATTTCATCTATTTGGTTGAAAATTTGACTACTTTGTTAAACAATGTTTTTTCTTGATGGGTAATTTCTTTACCGAAAATTTGTCTTTTTGGTTGAAAATATTTTTTTGGTTAAAAATTTTTTTTTGGTTTCAAAAATCATCTTTTTTGGTAGAAATTTCTTCCTATCAGGTAGAAATATCAACTATCACATTTTTTGTTGAGAATACATCTGTATAGGATGAAATTTCATTTGTTTGGTTACAAGTTCAACTATTTTGTTGAAAATTTATTTATTTCGTTGAAAGTTTTTTTTTTTTCAAATATAAACTATTAAATTTCTGGTTTTTAGTTTTTCCTTTTTATTGAAAATTTATTTATTGATTTATTTGTTGATTATTTATTGAAATACCAACTAATACATTTTTTGTTAATAATTGATCTTTTTGTTGAAAACTCTTTTTTCTCGGATTTTAGAGTCAACTGTTTTTCAAAAAATTCAACTTATTAGCTTGAAAATTCAATTATTTGATTGAAAATTCAACTGTTTCTGGTTTAAGTTAAATTTTTTCGGTTTGAGAATTCGACTATTTGGTTGGAAATTCATCTTTATGGGTAGAAAATTGAAGTATATGGTTAAGAATCAAACTACTTTTTGAAAATTTAATTATTTTTGTTAAAATTTCATTATTTTATGCTCTAATGGCAGAAAAGTCATTTTTTGGGTCAAAATAGATAAACAAAATCAAACTTTTCAAATTTGAATCTGATTTTGCTGTATTTCTTACAATAATGATGGTTAAGGAAAATGGAAAATTGGTATTCTTAATGAAATTTGACAAACCTAATGATGGTCATAATTATTTCTCCAAAATATATATTCTTTCCATAACTTTTAAAATTATATCGAAATTCTGAATATGTCAAAAGACTCAATCTCGGATTTTGAATAGATATAATGGACATTTCAGGAGATTTTGAGATATTAATTATTTTTAATTATTATAAATTATTAACATTAATTTTTATTTCATTATGTTAGGTTTCGAATTTTGCTCCTCGATTTTTGCAATTATATAATTATTAAAATAAATACCTCAGAATCAGAAAACAGACGTACTTTTTTATTCTAATAAGGCATTTCCACCTGTAGTTATGTCAGTGGTTATGATGTTATTGGTGAGTAAGTAAATTAAATTTTTATTCTGTCAATTCAGGGCCAAGAACTAAAAATTCTGAACTTTTTTTAAATAAGAATTTCATCAATATCTGAGGACACGTGTTTTGAGATGTTCGAAATTTAAGTTTCAAAAAAAAAAGTATAGAACAGACATACATTTTTGAAAAATGGTTAAAATTGAGAAGCTTTTCAAATATCCTTTCGAAATCTTCAGTTACAAAATTTATTTGTTTTCCCGTTGACGCAATGAAATGTAATTAAAAAATGGTCTGTATATCAAAGTATACCAACACTATGTTTTTTTTTAATGGTTTTCCACCTTCGATAGAATCCTACATTATTTTTATTTTGAATTATTTATTGTATTATTTATTCCAATGTTGTGCAGTTTGAAGAAAATCGAAAAACATTTGTTTTGGACAATGCGCTCATATGAAATGGAATGCCCCATTTATACAATAAAGATTTGTGTATCATAAATTTGACATGTAGAGGTACACACATATAAAAATTTGTCTCTTTTTAGCTGGACTGGTATTATGCACGTTATGGTCACTCTCGGCGTTCGATTCTTTGGTAAGCAGAAAATTAATCCGCGAGGGCATTTGCTGCGCTTGGATTGAGGTTGAATGTTTCTTGTTGGCCTCGGAAGTACGGATATGCTAGATGGTGAGATCTTTTTCCTGTCTATAGAGTCGAACCGACATTCCAGGCCTCATTTTTTGTCATAGATCTGATTTTTTTACGATTTGCGTATACGGTAAAAAGGGGAGTGCAAAATGAGGAAAAGAAACTTTGTGGATGATAAAGAAGCTCATAAAGAGTATCAACAATTGAAGTCCCACCAGGCGGAAAATGTATACACTCAGATAAATGTTTCAATCAAACAAATTCTTTGATATCAAATATTTTATTCATTCAAAGACACCATTGTTTAACTCAAACAAATTTATGTTAATAAAACAAGTTCTATATTTCATATAGGGTCAAATGCTTTTTTTTTGTTTTTGTTTTTGAGTGCAAAGACAGGAAATATTATAGGGGAAATCAGTACGAGGTGGATAGGAAAAAATTTTGAGTCTTAATATTGATAATTGATGAATAAGTTAGGAAATTTTGACATACAACGTTAAAGCTGGTTCATTCATTCATCACACATAAATTCGTGAAACAATAATCCAAAACTGTTATTGGAAAACATTTTTTTATTTAAAGAGTGATAATCTTTAATATATTATAACACTGTAAACACTGTGGTTCCATTTGAATAGAGCATCATTTTTTTTGCGTCCTATTATAATACCAAATCGTCTTGTTTTGAAGCCAACGTTTGTACTATTTTACTCTGCTAACTTCAGATTGGAAAAAAAATTTATGGGTCTAGTAGCACCACTCTAGTAGCACCACTCTAGTAGCACCATTCTAGTAGCACCACTCTAGTGGCTCCAGTAGCCTCAATGGATGTTGATCGCGCGCTTATTTTATTATTATTATTCATTCGAAATGATTAAATATGGAAATCAATTTTTTACGATACATAATGATTATAAAGTACAAAGAATATTATAAAATTTTCTTTACGAAATTGATGTTTTACGAAAATATCGAAAGCGTTCTTGTCGCTTTTTCTCAAGGCCGACTGGGTAATTTGAAAAACTTAAAGAAAAAAATGTTACCCTATTTACACACATGATTAGAAATTTCAATTTAAGTTGATAAAGATTTATTAATTACAAATTTTATTATTAGATTGTCAGTAAGAATTATTAATTTTCATTTAAAAAAAAAACTGTTGAATCAAATGAAAAAATACAAATTTTCAATAGAAAAATTACATTTTCAACCAAGAAAGATTTTTCAATCAATGAAGAAAAAAAATCTCTTCCAAAATGTTGAGTTTTTAAGTTACAAAGACGAATTTTTGAAAAAAAATGTTGAATTTACAACTTGAAAATATGCGTTTTCTACAAAAATTATTAAATTTTCGACTTAAAAAGACGGGTTTTTAAGAAAATAAGTGAATTTTTATCTGAGAAAGATCAACTTTTCAGCAAAAATGAAAGAGCTGCATTTTTAATTGGAAAAATTCATTTTCAACAGAAAAAAACAAATATTTTAATTTTTAATGAAATTTGTTACCAGAAATTTTTCATTTTTTACCAAAAAAGATAAATTTTCAACAAAATAGATGAATTTTCAATTTAGAAATATCAATTTTCAACAAAAAAGGAATAGTTTAATTTTTATTTAGAGGAATAAATTTGTAAACAAATCAAATATATTTACATCGGAATAATTGAATTTTAAAGCAAACAAATGAATTTACTAGCAAAAAGATTGAATATCTACAAGAAAAATCCCAACAAAAAATTAAGCTGAATTTTTAGTTTAAAAATTTATTTTCAATAAAAACATTCATTTTCAACCATAGGAAAATTAATTTTAAGTAGAAAAAATAATTTTTCTACCAAAAAAGGATAGTGTTTAATAAAATACATGAATTTTCGGGCAAATATTTCAATTTTTAATGAAATTCGTAACATAATAGTTGAATTTTCAAAAATTGAGATGAATTGTGCAAAAAGGTGAATTGTAAACCAAGAAGATCAATATTCAAACAAATATGATATAGCTAAATTTTTAGTTGGAAAATTAATTTTCAATTTAAAGAAAAACTAACTTTGAACCAAAAAAATCAATTTTCTATCAAAAAAGAATAATTGTTAATAAAGTACATGAATTTTCAAGTAAATAGTTGAATTTTCAACTGAAGAAGATAAGCGTTCAACTAAACCTGTAATATTTAAATTTTCAGTTGAATAAATAATTTAAAAAAATGTTTACAAAATAGCTGAATTTTGAAAAAAAAGATTTTTCAGCAAAAATGATGAATTATGAGCCAGAAAAAATGAATTTTTAACAAAGTTACTGAGTAGATTTTTGTCTGAGGAAATGGTTTTACATTTGAGAAAGAAGGTTTTCCTCTCTTTGAAAGTCTAATTTTTTTAAATTTACACGTCTAATAAATAAATAATGAATAAACCTTATAAATTATGCAATTCAAAGACTTAAAAGAATATGTTAATCCACGCCATCATTTCCAAATCTCTAAATTGAAGAATGAATCAATGAATTTAGATATTTTAAAAATGATATCGTTTTAAGCAGTTTTAAGTTAGAAACATTGAAAATTGAAAGTTAAAAAATTTTTGAACTGAACAATTTTTAAATTCCAAGTAAAATTATTTTCATTTTAGGTCCTTACAGAATTATAATTGTTCAATTGTTATTCATGAATCAAAAATTGTTTTGAAATATATTTTAAATATTCTCTCAAAATTATTATCTTTTAAACAGCTTTGAAACTTTATTTCAAAATGTTGAAAAACCTACCTTTTTATTTAAAAATTTTTTGAACGTTTTCAAATTTTTCAAATGTTCAAATCCTGGAAAATAAAAAAAATCACTGTAAATGTTCCAAATTTTTTTTGATTGGTTGTGAAATTCTAAGAATGATCACACAAAAGATATCAGTCATTTTTAACGTAAATTACTGAAATATAATATGTAAATTACCTCGGACGGTGTAAAATCACATGCACATAACCTGCTGCTTTCTCCATGCCTCATGTAAAAATAACATTCACAAATTGCGATTTTTCATTTTTTTGTAATATTACAGAATAGCTAGTATTTTGTGAACAATTTCTTGAAGCAGAATTAAACAATTTTCTTGTTTAGGAAAAGATAAATCGAAATGTTTCTGCGTAAAATACAAACAGCATTATTTTCCAGTAAGGATTCGTCATGTGGTTTACTTCGTGTTCTAGTTTTTATTTTTCTTCTTAATTCCTACTTTTTCTACTTTTTTATTCTTAACTAACAATAAATGCTCAGTGCTAATCAACATATTATTTTCAAACATGATTTATAAACTTCTAACATTGTGTATATCCCAGATTTTATATTTCAGTAACAGTTCACGCACGTGTAACGTTCCCATGCGTTACGTTACGTCATTGAAATTTGATTCTCACTTCAGTCCTCTTTTGATCAAAAAAAGTTGTACTAAAATACTACGAATAATTTTATTTTATTTGTTAGTGAGAGGCATGAGCATTATTATTTATAAAAATGTTGTAACCTGTAAAGAGTTTATTCATCTCGTACCAAATGACACTTCTAATAAGAACACGTAAAAGGTATTTTCGGTGAAAATTAAGAGATCAATCATGTGAAAGTTTTGAAACTAATAGTTTGATGAATCGTAGGAACCAGTGAAAGAATAGTGAAAGCACTTCAATTTCTTAAAAGAATTCCAGCGGAAAAAATTTCTATTGCTATGTCAAAAAAAAAAAAAATCACATTTTCCATTCAAAAATAACAAATGACTGGTGAACGAACTGTTTATGAAACATGTTTTCAATATTGCTTCTCATAACTATTATATACAACATTTTTTTATTTTTTTATTTATCATTTATTTATGATATTTTATTTATATTATAACATACACTTTTTACCATTATTTAATTCGTACTGGTTCCACGTCGTACTGGTCTCCCCTATGTAATTTTCATTTGTTTTGTACATTTTTTGCATAATACCAATAAAATTATTATTAATTTCTTTTACTGTTTATAAAATATATAATTTTTCTGCTTGGGCCTAGGTTCATTAATAACTATGTGAAATTAATTAATAATCATTCAGTTTATTAGTATACGTTAGTTTTAAATTTTATAAAATTGTCTTTAACATGAAATTGTTCACCTTGCACTTAGCTGCAAGATCCTAATTTAATAATCCTTTAGTTTTCAAACGAAATTCAGAATTTTTTAATCTTTAATGCTCTCATTTATTTTTATTTATTTATTAATTTTTTTTAGTAAAATTAATTTTTCTAGTGGAAAAATCTATTAAATCGCTCTGAATGTCACTTGATAATATGTAATATGATGCTTAATAATATAGGATTTGCCCTTTTTTTAAATTCTTGCAATTTAAATTTAGGATTATAGTTTTTGAAGCGCAGTTCCAAAACAGCTTAATTTCTGATACCTTGAAACTGAAGTTTTTTGTTTTAAAAGCTGAAATTCGAAAAAAAAATTTAATTTCCTGATTCTTAGAGGATTCCAATTTTAAATTTCACAATGTTCTAGTTTCAAATTTAGATATTGAAACTGTCAGTTTTTCAACAGTCAGTTTTAAATTGAATAATTTTAAATCTTAACATTCTAAATTGTTTGTTTTTAATTTTAGTCAGTTTTTATCAAATTATAATATCATAATATCAAATTAAAGAATTGATAGTTACACCATTTTTATTTCTAAGGATTTTTAATCAAACAATTTTGAATTATATGCCTCGAGAATAAATTCAAAACAATAAAGAATTAAGACAATAATTGCTAAAATTTAAACCTTAAAATTAACAAGATTTTAGAACTAGGTATTAAAAATTTAATTATTTTTATGTCACAATTTTTTGGCACATTAAAAAGAAATTAATTTTTAATGTAATATTTCAAAATTTTCAGATTTTTAGTGGAAAATTAAAAAAATAATTTATTCAAAACTTGAAAATAGATGGTTGAGAAATTTAAAGAATGAACAATAATTCGAAATGAAGTGTTATAAATTAAACATAAAATAATTAAAATTGTGGAGGGCTTGAGTATAACAATGTTTCAATTTCATCTCTTTAGTTAAAAATTGGACTATTTTGTTAAAAAATCTTTTTTTTTTTGTAGGAAATTCATCTTTTTACTAAAAATTTAACTTTTTTATTTTTGTAAAAAAATTATGTTTTTAAAGTAAATATTCGTCTTTTTTGGTAGCAAACTAATCTTTTTGGTTTAGAATTTCTCCTTTTTTGGTTACAGAAGCAACTGTTTGGTTGAAAATTAACTTTTTTGTTGAGATTTCATATTTTTGGGTAAAAAATTCACCTTTTTCACAGAAAATTTGTCATTTGGCTAGCAATTTTAAGAAGTTGGATGCATTTTCTTCTTTTTTGACCGAAAAATCATCATTTGTTGAAAATTCTGTCTTTTTGGTTCGAAAATTCATCATTTTATTTAAAAAATGTTATCTCTCTAGATTTAAATATTCTAATTTGTTTATTTTGAATGTGATAGTTGCATCATTTTTAGTTCTAAGGATTTTATGTAAAACAATTTTTTGAATTTGAATTTAAATTTAAAAATTCACAAGATTTCGGAAGATTTCGTAATATGTTAAAATTGTCAGATTTTTGGTTAGAAATTAAAAAAAAAAAAAAAAATTGAACATGAAATAATGAAAATTTTAAAAGGTTTGGCCTAAAAATTTTTTCCTGTCCCCATTTTTTGGCTTTTGAGTTTTTTTTTCAGTTTTGAATGAAGTTTGGATTTGTGCGGGGTAGAAATTTTTTCATTTTGAATTTTTCCAGTTCAAAATTACCTAGTATTTTGAATTTTTTTCATAATAATTCAATTTTAAAGGTTTATGACAAAAAAATTTTCCATTTTGCATGGTGAAAATGATGAGGGTGCATTTATTTTTAAATCTCAGACAAATTCGTCTAATCAATTTTAATGTTGAATAATAATTTTTTTGATGTAATACCAATTTAAAATTCTAGAATTCCAGAAGTTTTGACTCTGGAAGATTCAATTCAATTTTTAATTTCAAATTGTTGAATTTTAATAGCTTCAAATTCAAAATTATTCAAATTCAAAATTTTTTATTCTTAAATTATTTAATTTTGAACGCTTTGAATTAGAAATAATAAAATTTGAATTCCTTTGAATTGTAAATGATCCAATTTGAAACATTCTAATGTGAAAATATTCAATTTTGATTGTTTGGAAATTGTCCTATTTTCGAAATTGAAACAAAAATTTTAACGGATTTTCAAGTTGTTTGTATTATTAACTTTAGAAAATAAAAATCCAGGGACTTGAACGCGGGCTTTGCGCTTCCGCATTTTATATTATTTAATGATAATTTGTAAGCTGTGATAATTATCTAAACATTTGAAAGTTTTATAAATCTATCGGTACTTTCAAAAATAGGATATTAAAAAAAAAATGCTTGGATAATAAATGATATATACTGCTGTAGGTCAAATTTTTTATAAACTAAAAAAAGAAATTTTTTGAGCTAAGTAAATTCATTTACTCGAATCATATTTCTTCGTTTCAAGAAAAACATTTTTCACAGTGATAATTTTTATATGAACCAGATTGCGTAAAATTTCAAGGGATTTTGACGAATTGAAACAAAAATTCAACATTTTTAAAAGATTCCTAGAGATTTCAAAGGATATAGGAGATTCTCAAATTTTCAAAGGATTTGTAAGAATATTGTGTATTTTGGAAATTGGTAGAATAACACATGAACTTTGGAAGAATTTCCGAAAACGTTGAAGAATGGAGAACATTTTTTTTAGGAAATATCGCTAGCAATATAATTCCCATGAGACTAGAAAAAACAATATAAAATGGACTGTACACGCCTAAAATGTGCATTTGTTTATATAATTTGTTTTTGAAATAAACAAAAATTAATGAATGGCGATTTAAAAAAAAACGTCATTAGCAAATAAATACAACAAGATTATAAGAAGAAAGGATTTATTCTGGACTTTAAACACCTGCAATATATACTTGTTTATATAATTCGTTTCTAAAATAAACAAAAATTATTGAATGGTAAATTTTTTCAGAAAATATCATTGGCAGTATAATTCCCATGAGACTAGAAGAAAAAACAATACAAAGTGGATTGTACACGCCTAAAATGTGCATTTGTTTATATAATTTGTTTCCAAAATAAACAAAATTTGATGAATGGCAAGTTTCTTTTTAACAAGACGTCGATAGCAATATAACTATAACAAGATAAAAAGAACAAACGATTTCTTTTGAACTTTAAACACCTAAAATATACACTTGTTTATATAATTTCTTCTTAAAATAAACAAAAATTGTTGAATGAGAAATTTTTTCAGAAAATATAATTGGCAGTATAATTCCCATGAGACTAAAAGAAAAAACAAATAAAAGTGGACTGTAACCGCCTAAAATGTGCATTTGTTTATATAATTTATTTCTAAAATAAACAAAAAAATTGATGAATGGCGATTTTTTTGAAAAAACGTAATTAGCAAATAAATGCTACAAGATTATGAAAAAAAGGATTTCTCTTGGACTTTAAACACCTGAACTATACACTTGTTTATATAATTCGTTTCTAAAATAAACAGAAATTGATGAGTGTCAAAATTTTTCTAAAAAACGTCATTAGCAATATAACTCCAACAAGATTGAAAGAAGAAACAATTTCTTTTGAACTTTAAACACCTAAAATATAAACTTGTTTATATAATTTCTTCCTAAAATAAACAAAAATCGTTGATTG
>CAKNXH010060824.1:0-27389 GCA_932178445.1 Andricus quercusramuli | reverse complement strand
TCAAAATTGAAAAATTCAAAATGGCGGATCCAGTATGGCGGACCAAAATTGTAAAAGGAAACCGATTGGACTAAAATTTGCTACAAGGTCAAAAAGGTCCACTGTGCACCACCTCTAAATATAATTTTTTTTAAATGGAATTATTTGTTGATGGATTAGAAAAAATTTCTGCGCGTTATGCATACAAATTAAAAAAAAAACAATTCGGACCACCCTAATATATAGTTAGCAGGCTCATTAGCGTTTGCGGTCATAGCGCGTGGCGATAGGAATGCGACGTCGATTCATTAGGAACGAGTTTGCGCGGCTTTATAAGGTGGCGTAGGTGCGAGATACAGGAATGGAATGAGCAGTCGATCGTCGATCGCCGATCGGTCTATCCTGTTCACTCGTACGATCGCAACCGTGTTGTTATTGTCATTAAAGTGCAATGCCCCGATCTAGGAATGGGCAATCTCGATTTAATTCTCCCAAGATCGATCAAAGCCTCGATAAGATCGATTTTTTTTTTAATCGATTCTTTACTATTCCAATCCCAATCTTTTTTTCACCCTCACCATACATTTTTCAAAGATTTTTACACAGATTTTTTACAAAATGATCAATCCAAAGGTAAAAAAAATAGCCAAGATACATTTTTACAAACACGATTTTTTTTATCTCACGAAATTTTTAATTTTTAATATAAAATTAAAATTAACGAGCCTTTTTAGATATTTTCTTTCATTTGAGAACATTGATTCCATTTGAAGATTATCTTTGTATCTTATATATTAGCTTCAAAATTTAGGAATTTTAAATTAGATTAAAATTAAATTCAAAATACTATTTAATGTCTAATACACCGTTTTTTAAATTTCTGTCTGAAGAAGGAAGAATTTTTTTTTTTTTTTTTTTTGAGAAAAAGTTTTTTTTAATTACAATTTTAGGAATTCTATACATTAGATTAGCTTTTTTGAAACATAATTTTATATAATGAATATATAAACAAAGTAAATAAATAATAAAATAAAATATAAAAAATAAATAATAAAATGAATAATAAAATATATAAAGAATAAATCCAACTATTATTATTGGTTACGAGTTAATTTTCTTTGGTTCAAAAGTCTACAATTTTTTTGTTTTGTTTAAAATTTAATTATTTTGTATAAAAATTCAACTATTTAATTAGAAGTTTAACAATTCTGTTAAAATTTCATTTTTCGGGTGGAGATTCATCTCCTTCGTTGAAAATTTAACTATTTTGTTAAAGAAATTGTAAATTTTCGACTGAAAATTAATTATTGATTATTTACACTGAAAATTAAGCTATTTCATTTGTCGTTGGAAATTTATCCTTTCTAGTTTAAGATTCAACCATTATTGCATAAAAGTTAATTTTTTTGTTTGAAAATTCTATCATTATATTTTTGGTTTGGAATTCATCCCTCTCGATTTAAAATTCTACTAATTGGCTAGAAATTTCATTATTTTGTCGCAAATGCAACTATTTTGTTTAAGAGTATAATTAATTTTTTAACTGAAAATTTAACTATTCCTTTTGTGGTTTAAAACTAGTCCTTTTTAGTTTAAAATTCAAATATTTTGTTGAAAATTCTTTTTTTTTCGTTCAAAATGCAAGTACTTGGTAGAAAATTCATGCATTTTGTTGATAATTGTTCTTTTCGTGTAGAAAATTAATCTTCTTGGTTAAAACAAAAATTTTTTTAGTTGTGTCTTCAACTCTTTGGTGAAAAAATTATTTTAATAAATGTATAATATTAATATTGATATTATATTAATATATATATATATATATCAACTTAATATTTATTTTAAATATTATTATTATGAAATTAAAATTAATATTATTTTTCTATCTTAAATTTTTTTTGAAGTTTCAACATTTTAGTTGAAAATTCATATGTTCGGTTGAAAATTAAACTTCTTTGGTACACAATTTAATCTTTTTTGAAAATTAAATTTTCTATTTAAAAATCTAACTATTCTTTCGGAAATTCATTCTTTTTGAGTAAAAATAATTTTTTTCCCCATATGCAAATGTAGTTTTTTCATTTTTGCATACAAATTTTTGTTTTGTAAGTTAAAAATTCATCAATTTTGTTGAAAATTTGTCTATTTGGGTGGAAAATTTATCTTGTCTGCTAAAAATTTATTATTTTGGGCAACGATTCACCGATTTTGTTAAAAAATCGTTTTTCTTAATTGAATTTAACTGGTTGAGAATTCGTTCTTTTTAAATTACGTTTTTTGATGTTGAAAATTTGTTTTCTACACTAAAAATTTAACGATTCTATCTTTGGTTGAAAACATTTTTTTCAATTTCAAAGTCAACTAATAAAAATTCATGTTTATGGTTGAAGATACAATTATTTGTATAAAAGTTCAGCAATTTGGTGAAAAAATCATTTTTTGGTTGAAAATTCCACTAGTTTAGTAGAATATTCAACGATTGGGTTAATAATTAACTTTCATGTTGAAAATTCGGTATTTTTTGAAAATTCGGCATTTTTGTAAAAAAATTTTGAAACATTTGAAACAATTTTTTTGATAAATGTCCTTCTAATGAAAGTTTTAGCAATAAAATTATTTCGTTTTGATTTTTAAATTTTTTTTAAATAAGAAAAGTTTAATTTTTAGGCCAACATTTTTGAAGGAAAAATGCCCTTTTTAGTTGAAGATTAGTGTTGTCAAAGTAATTTTTTAACTGAAAATTTTAGTATTCCATTATCGGTGAATTTATATTTTTTATTTGAAAATTTCACTATTTGCTTGGAAAATTATCTTTCTTAGTTTAAAATTCAGCTACTTTGCTAGAAAATTCAATGATTTTTTTTAAAGTAATTTTTCAGCTGAAAATTTTACTATTAAATTTTGGGTTGAAAAATAATTCTTTTTTAGTTGAAAATTTATGTTATTGGTTAAATATTTAACGATTTGGTTAAAAGTTTATCTATTTTTTTTATTTTTATTTTCTACTCTCACAGTGCAATTTCAAACGATTTTTACCTAAATTTTTACAAAATGCTCAATCCAATGAAAAAAAATTCTGCCAGGATTGATCAAAGTTTCGAAAAGATCTAATCTGTACTATTCTGATTTCAATCTTTTATGAATCAATTTTTCATTTTCACAATAGAATTCTGAACAATTTTCACGAGACGATTAAATAATTAGTTAATTAATTAATTAATTAATTTTACACCAAATAAGATAAATTCTCAACAAAAAATGTAATAGTTGATATTTCAATCGAAAAAATGGTAATTTTCAATAAAAAAGGTTGTAATTTTCAATCAAAAAAGATGGTAATTTTTAATCGAAAACAGTTTAGTTCAACCTAAACAGACGAATTTTGAATAAAACAGTTGAATCCTCAATCGAAATGGAGAATCTTCAAGAAAATAGTGGATTTTTTATCCAAAAAAGACATTTTTTAAAGAAATTGTTAAATTATTTACAAAAGTAGTTGAATTAGATAAATTTTCCCACAAAAATAAAATATTAAAATTTTCATTAAAAAAATTAATTAATAAACGAATTTTCAGCAAAATAGTTGAATTTTCAACCAAACAGACATATTTTTAACTAAAATTATGAATCCTAAACCAAAATAATGACTTTTTAAGAAAATTATTGAATTTTCTACAAAACAAATTCATTTTTTACCAAATAAGATAAATTTGGAACAAAAAATGTAATAGTTGATATTTCAATCAAAAAAGATTTTAATTTGTAATCAAAAAAAGTTCAGTTCAACTTCTTAATTTGAACTGAATTAACAGAGCCCAAGAAGAAAATCCAACTATTATCGATTAAAAGTTAATTTTACAATTGTTAAGTCTACAATTTTCCCCGTTTGGAAATTAAATTATTTTGTTGAAAATGCAACTATTTTCTTCAAAAATAATTTTTTTTCTTGTCGAAAATTCAACTGTTTCGTTGAAAGTTGAACTATTTTGTTAAAAATTTATTTTTTGGTTGAAGATTCATCTATTTGGTTGAAAATTTAACTATTTTGCTAAAACCTTGTTTCATTTTTGGTTCAAGATTAATTTCTTAACAGAAAATTTAACTTAAATTTAAATTAATCTTTCCTAGTTGAAAATTCATGTATTTAGTTGAAAATTCGACTTTTTTTATAGAAAATTAATATTTTTGGTTAAAAATGCGTCTTGGTGGAAAATTAATCCTTTTGTCTGTAAATTCATCTTTTTAGTTGAGAATTAATTGTTTGCGAAGATTTATCATTTCACTTGAAAATTCATCCCTTTCATTGAAAATTTAACTATTTTGTTGAAAATTCGTTTTTTTTTTCACTTGAAAATTTTTTTTCAATTGAAAATATAGCTATTCCATTCTTGGTTAGAACTTAATATTTTTAATTGAACATTTATCTTTTATAGTTGAAAATTCATGTGTTTTGTTGAAAATTCGACATTTTCAGAGAAAATCAATCTTCTTGGTTAAAAATTCATTTTCTTTGTAAAAAATTAATCTTTTTGATCGAAAATTCATCTTTTCAGTTAAGAATTAATTTTTTCGCGAAGATTTATAATTTGACTTGAAAATTCATCCCTTTGATTGAAAATTTAACTATTTTTTAAAAAATTCGTTGAAATTCATATTTTTTGTTGAAAATTCGATTTTTTTCGTTGAAAATTTAACTATTTTGTTGGAAATTCGTCCTTTTTGGTAGTAAATTAATTTTTTTTTAAAAAGTCATCCTTTTGGATGAAAATTCCACCATTTGTTCGAATTTTACAGTTTTTCATTGAAAATACATTTTTTGTGAAGATTTCTCATTTAAGCTGAAAATGCATCCCCTTGATTAAAAATTGAAATATTTTTCTACATTTTTTCTCTGGTTGAGAATTAATTTTTTTCACTGGAAAAGTCACTATTCCATTTTTGGTTGGAAATTATTATTTAAATTCATAGTATTAATTTTCTTGGTGAAAAAATCATCTTTTTGGCTGGAAATTCATTATTTTAGGATTCATAATTTTAGTTCAAAATTCATCCATTCGGTCATTCCTCCCTATTTTGTTGAATTTTTTTTTTGCTGTGAATTAATTTTTTTAATGAAAAATTTTTTTCTCAGTTCCATTTGTAGAAGAAAATATGTGAAAAAATCATAATTTTCACTTGGAGTGGGATAAATATTTCATAATAATTATAACTCTGACTTGGAACAGAGAATTTTCTAGAATAATTATAATATTCAGGTAAAATTTAGGGACACTTTTGAGAAAAATCTAATTTTGACCTGAAAAAATCGGGAATTTTGGACCAAAATTTTCATTCTGTTGTAGAAAAACTAAATTTGAAAATATTTATAATTCTGATTTAGGACAGAGAATTTTAGTAAAGAAATATTATTTTGATAATTAGGACAGGAAATTCGCGTAAAGAATTATAATTTTTACTTTGAAAAGAGAATTTAGTGTAGAATTAAAATTTTTGCTTTTGGGACAGGCAATTTCCGAAAATAATTGGCATTTTTTTTTATTTATTTAAGGACAGGTAATTTCTTTAAGCAATTTTAATTTTGATTTTAGTTTTTTTTTAAATAGGATTTTTTCTGGTATGAGAATTTTGAAAAAGGAATTGAAATTCTGGTTTAGCAGAACGGAATTTCAAAGAATTATAATTCTAAATCAGGACAGGTAATTTCAGTAAATGAATATAATTTTCAGTTTGAAACAGGGAATTTTCATGAAGAATAAAAAAAAAATTTTGAGAGAGGGAATTTTTGTAAAGAATTATCTTTTTGAGTCTGGGACAGGGAATTTTAGTGAATAAATATAAGTTTGATAATTTGGACAGGGAATTTTTTTACATGGTAAAAAAATCCTGATTCTAATAAAGAAGTTACTTGATTTTTGACTTACAACAGAAAATTTAGTAACTAAATAAATTTAATTCTGATTTGAAACAAGAATGTTTGAAAAATAATTTTAATTCGCATTTAAAAAAGAAATTTAGAATAACAATCTCCTTCCAAACCAGAATTCATCAGATTTTGAAAGTTTCTTGTCCCAAATCACAATTTGTTTTAATTTAAAAATACTTTTTTTCCAAATAAAAATTTCCCAGAATTTGAAACATTTTTACTGAATTCGCATTTCGTACAAAACATTCCGTTTCACAGAACACTAAACCACTCATTTTTAGTTTTGAAAAAAAAAAAGATTTTCAAGAATTTCAGAAAAACTAGATTAATTGGTCAATTTTAATTCACTGAATGAAACCGATCCTTAAGAGTACGCCGCATTCGGTGTAGTTTTGAGTTGCAACATTTTCGAGAGAAGAAAACAAATAAATACACAATGAAAATTTTCATTGTTTAAAATGAGATGCAACAAATTTCGCAGGAATGATTTTCTGCTTTGTGAATAAGGTTGTTGGTCTCTTTTTTTCTTCATTACTCTGTAAGACAGTCAGCAAAATTCGACAAATATTCCAATGAATTTTGAGCGGTATACCATGGCCAGAAGTGTATTATGCCAAATTTCGGAAGAAAATTTCAAAAATTTAAAGCCTTAAAAGTACGAAATAATTGAAAAGAAACTCGATCAAAATTTCTTTTTCTTCAAATTTACTATTCTTCTAAAAAGGACGAACATAAATCAGTTTTTGAATTTAAGATGACCAAAAACCCGAATTTTTCACGAAAGACAAATTTGAGAAAAAATGGCCAAATAGGCATTTTCAACCCGAAGACGAATTTTCAACAAAATAGTTGAATTTTTAACCCAAAATACACATTTTGAACAAAAAATTTCATTTTCATCTAACTAGTTTAATTATCGACCAACAAATATGAATTTTGAGCAAGAAAATTAATTTTGAACCAAATTGTTGAATTTTCCACCAAAAGACGAATTTTTAACGAAGTAGTTCAATTTTCAGCGGGAATAGTTTAAAATTAACGTAAAATTACAAATTTTGTACAAAACAATTGAATTTTTTACCCGAAATTATGAATTTCCAAAAAATGTTAATTTGCAAAAAATAGTTGAATTTTTGACCAAAATATATAAATTTTCAAACAAAAATTTCATTTTCATTTCATTAGTTTAACTATCGACCAAAAAATATGAAAAAAGTAGTTCAATCTTCGCCAGAAATAGTTTTAAATTAACCCAAAATTATAAATTTTGTAGAAAACAATTGAATTTTCAACCCGAAATTATGAATTTCCAAAACAATGTTAATTTGCAAACAAATATTTGAATTTTCGACCAAAATATATAAATTTTCGAACAAAAATTTCATTTTTATTTAGATAGTTTAATTATCGACCAAAAAATATGAATTTATAAGAAGAAAGTTAATTTTTAACCGAATATTTGAATTTTGAACCTAATAGTTGAATTTTCAAACAAATAGTTAAATTTTCAATCAAATAGATGATTTTTAAACCAAAATAGTTGCATTTTCAATCCGAAGACGAATTCTCAACAAAATAGTTGAATTGTTAACCAAAATATATATTTACAAAATTAAATATTTACAAAAAAAAAATTTTATTTTCATTTAATTAGTTTAATTATCGACCAAAAAATGTGAATTTTTAACAAGAAAATTAATTTTGAACCAAATAGTTGAATTTTCCACCAAAAGACGAATTTTCAACAAAGTAGTTCAATCTTCCCCCGAAATGGTTTAAAATTAACCCAAAATTACAAATTTTGTACAAAACAATTGAATTTTCAACCCGAAATTATGAATTTCCAAGAAAATGATAATTTGCAAACAAATAGTTAAATTCTTGACCGAAATATATAAATTTTCAAACAAAATTTTTTTATTTTCATTTAATTAGTTTAATTATCGACCAAAAAATGTGGATTTTTAACAAGAAAGTTCATTTTTAACCAAATATTTGATTTTTCAACCTAATAGTTGAATTTTCAACCGAATAGTTAAATTTTCAATCAAATAGTTCAATTTTCAACCAAAATAGTTGCGTTTTCAACCCAAAGACGAATTTTCAACAAAGTAGTTTAATTTTTAACCCGAAAATATAAATTATCAACAAAAAAGTTAATTTTCATTTGATAAGTTTAATTATCGACCAAAAAATATGAATTTTGAACAAGAAAATTAATTTTGAACCAAGTAGTTTAATTTTTAACCCAAAATTATAATTTTTCTAGAAAACAATGGAATTTTTAACACAAAAATAATAATTTGCAACAACAAAGGTAATTTTCAAACAAGTAGTTAAATTTTAGACCAAAAAATATAAATTTTCAAAACAAAATTTCACTTTCATTAAATTAGATTATTTATCGAACAAAAAATATTAATTTTCAACAAGAAAGTTCAATTTCAACCATATATTTGCATTTTTTACCCAAAGATGAATTTTCAACAAAATAGTTAATTTTTAATCAGATAGTTGAATTTAAGACCAAAAAATATAAATATTCAAGAAAATAATTTTTAACTAAAAAAGAAGAATTCTCCACAAAGAAGTGCAATAGTTTATATTCCGACCAAGAAATATAAAATTTTATTTATAAAATGAATTTTGAAACCAAAAAAAAGAGTTTTTAACAAATAACGATTTTTCAGTCATGAAGAAAAAAGTTCACCTAAATTGTTGAACCATCAAGCCAAAAGACGAGTTTTCTATGCAAAAACTGAATTTAAGACAGAAAAGATGAAGTTTCAGCAAAAAAAAAAATCATTTTCAGCAAAAGAAGATCAATTTTGAACCAGACAGATAAACCTCCTTTAAAAAAAATTGCAACAAAGTTGTACAACTTTTACCACACAGTTGATTTTTCAATAAAAAATATCAGTTTTCAACAAAATAGTTAAACTCTCAATCAAAGAGAATTTTCAACTAAAAATAATAAATCTTTAACGAAAAAGTGATTTCCCAACAAAGTCCTTTGAACAACATTTTCGAACAAAATGTGAAAAAAAAAGTTGAATTATCAAGCAAACAAGATTAATTTTCAACCAAATAGTTGCATTTTTATCCAAGAAACATGAAATTTTTACTAAAACGGATAAATTTTTAAATCAGAAGGACAAATTTTCCAAAAAATAGTTGCATTTTCACCCAGAAAAGATATCAGTCGACTTTTCAACACCAAAAAATATATTTTAAATAAAAATTAGACTTTCTACGAAATAGTGCAATTTAAAAAAAAAACCGGTTGAATTTTCAACCAAAAAGAATAAAATTTTAACAAAATAATTGAATCTTCAACCAAATATTGGCATTTTTATTCAAGAAAGATGAAATTTTCACTGAAACAGATAAATTTTTAAATTAAAAACACCAATTACAAAAAAAATTGAATTTTCATCTAAAAAAGACTTTAGCTGATTTTTCGACACCGAAATATGATGTTTAAACAAGTAAATTCTCTATTGAATAGTTGAATTTTCAACTAAAAAGGATGACTTTTTAACAAAATTGTCGAATTTTCAAACAAATAATAACATTTATAACTGGGGAAATAATCTTCAGGAGAAAGAATTTGCAAAAAGAAATAAATATAAATACAAGGTAAATAAATAACTAACGAGAATATTATATCAGGTTTACTGCAAAACTCAATTTTTCCCTGAATAATTTTGCAATTTCCCTGACCAATTATAATTGAATACCAAAATCTCAGACTTGTGACATTTTTAACGTAGAATATTTTATAAACTGAATAAAACAATTTTAAATTAGAATTTAGAAAGATGAAAAGGCAATTTTCAATCATCCAGGAGTATATAAAATCCCATTTTCTCGTGGCAAAGTCTATATTGGAAAAACCGGGAGAGCGGTGAGCCAACATGTAAAGGAAACTGAGAGTAAAGTCAGGCTAAAACATTTCACACAATCAGCAGTAGCTGAGCATCATATCGAAACAGGACATATCATTTTATTTGACAAAACAACTGCCATCACAAAAACGTACAATATTTTCCCGAGAAAACAAAGAGAAGCAATCATAATCTTAAAACACCCTGATAACATCAATAGGGACCATGGATACAATACTAATCCGATTTGGCTCTCCGCCCTCCTGGGTTTTTTAAAGAAGACTTCATTGGCTAATCAAGTTGGATCAGTCCCCACCATAGGGCGCTCTGGCCAATCAGAGGCGTCGTAGAGAATAGATATACAAGAACAACATAACTTGAAACTTCAGTTTCAGGTCAGCGCTGAAGAAGTGAACTGCAGTGTTCACGACGTCAGCAAGCTTTAAATTTTAAATTTATTATATAAAATTTTGGAACAAATTTTCAAAAATGTAATGTCAAGTAATTGATTAGTTAACAATAGAGTTAAAAAGAAATTCAATTATGATAATCAGGCAATACTATTGGTATTAGCAACTATTTTTCTATAAAGAACACACATGAGGCACTTTTTGAGTTGGAATTAAGGACGCCCAACACTGTAAAAACTGGGATTCGATTCAGGGCATACTTCAGTATTAAAACAGAATCAGTTATCAACAACTAAATCTATTCAAGGAATTCATGGAATTCAAGAAATTAATGCAATTCAAGAAATTCGCAGAATTCATGGAATTTTTGTAAAATTATTTGATAAGTAACAAATCAATCCTTTTCTTCCACCGACGATGTTGAAGAATTTTTTATTCTAATTCTTTATGTCTTACAGTCCATATAAAATTAAATAAAAATTGAGGCAAAAACCTTTTTCCAACCCAGAATTTATTAATTTAAAAACTCTTTTCTCCATCCTTTACGTATGTTTCGGTACAATTTTAAAAACCTAAATACAATAATATTTCAAATTGGCAATATTAAACAGCATAATTAAAAATAAAAGGAATAATTTTATCATTTAATGTAAATTTGTACCTGAGATAAGATTAATTTCGAAGAGTAGAACATTCGCGGAATCGATGGAATTCGAGAAATTCCTGGAATTCGGGGAATCAATGGAATTCACGGAATCAATGGAATTCACGGAATTTATGGAATTCACGAAATTCGCGGAATTCATGTGATCGAAGAAATTCCAGAAATTTATGGAATTCACGGAATTCACAGAATTCACGGGATTTAGGGATTTAATGGAATTCAAGAACTTCATAGAATTCAAAAAATTTGAGGAATTGATGGAAGTTAAAGAATTCATGGTATTCACAAAATTCACGTAATTCATGGAATTCAAGGAATTCGTGGAGTTCAAGGAATTCGTGGAATTCAATGAATTCATGGAATTCAAGAAATTCAAGGAAATAATATAATTTAAGGAATTCACGGAATTCACAGAATTTAGGTAATTCAGGTAATTCATGTCATTGAATGAGTTCAAGAAATTAATGGGATTCACAGAATTCACGGAATTCAAGGAATTAATGGAATTCAAGGAATTCACAGAATTCATGTAACTTAAGGAGTTCAAGAAATTTATGGAATTCACAGAATTCAAGGAGGTCAAGGAATTAACGGAAGTTAAAGAATTCATGGAATTCACGAAATTCGTGGAATTCAAGGAATTCATGGAATTCAAGAAATTCAAGGTAATAATATCATTCAAGGAATTCACGGAATTCAGGTAATTCAGGTAATTGAAGGAGTTCAAGAAATTTATTTAATTCAAGGAATTAATGTTATTCAAGACATTCACAGAATTCATGAAATTCACGAAAATCATGGAATTCATGGAATTCTCAGAATCAATAGAATTGAAGTATTTCATGGTATTCAAGACATTCAAGGAATTCAAGGATTTAGTGAAATTCGCAGAATCAATGGAATTCAAGAAATTCACAGAATTCAGGTGATTTAAGGATTCGATGGAATTTCTGAAATTCACAGAATTCAGGGAATTCAGGTAATTAATATAATTGAAGGAGTTCAAGACATTTATGGAATTCACAGAATTCAATGAATTTGAGGAATTAATGGAGTTTAAGGAATTCATGGAATTCACGAAATTCACAGAATTCAAGGAATTTATGGAATTCACGAAATTCATGAAATTCATGGAGTTCAAAGAATTCATGGAATTCAAGACATTCAACGAAATAATAATATTATTATTATACCATTAGGCCATTTTCCGTTAGGGGTAGGCGTGACTTGCTCGGTTGGAAAATAGTAATGTGCATGTGGGTATATAGGTATAAGGTAGATAGGTATATAGGTGTTGGGTATAAATATTTTAGATTAATCTGGAATTCTCGTGTTATTTATTCAAATGACACGTTCATTCCGCAATACTGCTCCGACCCAGGTTGCTGATCAATCTCTCTAGCGTTCACCCCAAGTGAAGAGCCTAAAAAAATTGTTATGTGTGGTTCCCCGCTCCGGCCCACAATTCAAGGAATTCACGGGATTAACAGAATTCACGGAATTCGCTAAATCGATGGAATTCAAGAAATTCATGGAATTGACGGAATTCTCGGAATTAATAGAATTCAAGCAATTCATGTTATTCAAGAAATTCAAGGAATTCGCGGAATTCAAGAAATTCATGAAATTCAGGGGATTCAAGGAATTCAGGGGATTCAAGGAATTCAGGGGATTCAAGGAATTCAAGGAATTCAGGGGATTAAAGGAATTCAGGAAATTCGAGGAATTCATGAAATTCAAGAAATTCATGGGATTCAAGGAATTCAAGGAATTCGAGAAATTCATGGAATTCAAGGAATTTACGGAATTCACAGAATGCATGGAATTCACGGAATTCAGGGGATTCAAGTAATTCACGGAATTCGAGGAATTCATGGAGTTCAAGGAATTCAATGAATTCAAGAAATTCAGTGAATTCAAGAAATTCATGGAATTCAAGGAATTCAAGGAATTCAAGAAATTAATTGAATTCAAGGAATTTACGGAATTCACAGAATTCAAGGAATTTGAGGAATTAATGGAATTCAAGAAAATCACAGAATTCATGAAAAGCATGAAATTCATGGAATTGATGGAATTCTCGGAATTAATAGTTTTCAAGCAATTCATGGTATTCAAGAAATTCAAGGAAAGATTCTGAAGAAAGATTAATTTTCAACAAAGTTTTCAATTTTCAATCAAATAGTGATATTTTCTAAAAAATTGTTGAATTCTCAAGTCAAAAAGACGAATTTTCTAGAAAACAGTTGAATTCTCAACAAAAAAGTATATTTACAGCCGAATAGTTTAATTCTCATCTAAAATGATGCATCTTCAATCAAAAAAATGAATTCTTGAGTAGGAAGATTTAAGCTTCAAAATATGTTGAAATCCTTCAAATGCCCTGAAATTTTCTGAAATCTTCTATTAAAAATTCTTGGAAAATTTTCCAATCTTTTTAAATACCTTGAAATTTTCAAAATCCCTTGAAATCCGCGGAAATACCTTTAAATCTTATAATTTCTTTTGAATTCCTATGGATCCCTCAAGGAATTCAAGGAATTCTAGGAATTTGAGGAATTAATGGAATTCAAGAAAATCACAGAATTCATGAAAATCATGAAATTCATGAAATTGATGGAATTCTCGGAATTAATATAATTCGAGCAATTCATGGTATTCAAGAAATTCAAGGAATTCACAGAATTAATAAAATTTAAGGAATTCGCGAAATTCGAGGAATTCATGGAATATAAGGAATTTATGGAATTCGAGAAATTCATGGAATTCAAGGAATTAAAGAAATTCATGGAGTTCAAGGAATTTAGGGAATTTACAGAATTCAAGGAATTCATGAAAATCATAGAATTCACGGAATTCACAGAATTCAGGGGATTCAAGGAATTCAAGAAATTCAAGGAATTCATGGAACTCAAGGAATTCATGGAGTTCAAGGAATTCAAGGAATTAAGGGAATTCAATGAATTTAGGGAATTCACAGAATTCATGGAATTCAAATAATTAACGGAATTCACAGAATGCACGGAATTCAAATAATTAACGGAATTCACAGAATTCACGGAATTCACCGAATTCGCGGAATTCACAGAATTCACGGAATTCGCAGAATTCAGGGGATTCAAGGAATTCACGGAATTCACAGAATTCAGGGGATTCAAGGAATTCACGGAATTCAAGGATTTAATGGAATTCAAGGAATTCATGGAATTCAAGGAATTCAAGGAATTTATGGAATGTATGGAATTCAAGGAATTCAATGAATTCAGGAAATTCATGGAATTCAAGGAATTCAATGAATTCAGGAAATTCATGGAATTCAAGGAATTCAAGAAATTCATGGAATTCAAGGAATTTAGGGAATTCACAGAATTCAAGGAATTTGAGGAATTAATGGATTTCAAGAAAATCACAGAATTCATGAAATTCATGAAAATCATGAAATTCATGGAATTGCTGAAATTCTCGGAATTAATATAATTCAAGCAATTCATGATATTCAAGAAATTCAAGGGATTCCAGGAATTTACAGAATTCATGGAATTCAAGGAATTCGCGGAATTCACGAAATTCGCTGAATTAATGGAATATATGGAATTTAGGAAATTCATGGAATTCAAGGAATTCATCTAGGAATTCATGGAATTGAATGAATTCATGGAATTCTATGTATTCATGGAATTTACGAAATTCATGGAATTCACGGAATTCGTAATAATATTGAAGTTTAGAACAATTGAAACAATGCATCCTCTAAATCAATTTAGTTCGTCAGCTGATACTAAAAGAGACTATTCCTGGGATCATATTGGAACGTCCAAAAAAGGATCCCGGGTAAAAATGAATGCCTCGCTTTTAGCATGAAAATGCAGATTTTTGAGAAAATGCAAAGTTCAGAAGAAATGAGGAGCTAGGCGAGGAAAAAGAGGACATTTGTTCAGAAAACAGAGTAGAGGCAAGTCGATGTCCGCAACGCAAGTCGCAACGGTCGCGAAACAGCTTGAAGAAGATACTCGCGTGGATTCGTTGAAATGCAGGGTGGCTGCAATACTTACTGGCGATCCTGAGCGGGTTCAACAACCTCGAATTGGCTTAAATTCCCTTCCTTGTGTCGAGGCTAATTGAGTTTTCGGTCAGTCGGCTACGATATCGTGAACCGTCCACGAAGGACGTAGTCTCCGGGTATACAAGTTCATTCACCTCTATATATAACTATAGCATAACTATAGCATGTATATTTGCTCGCTCAGTAAACTCGTGCATGTGTAAATTGCCTGCACGCGTATAATATCAATAAACGTTTACCGAGCGCGCACTTAAAAAAAAATTGCTGAGACTGTGACGCCTCCCCAGTTGAGAATTAGGGACTTCTTCTTATTCTTCTTCTTCTTCTGTGTGAACAGGCAGGCGACGACGCGACGTTTCCGCCTCGCCTCCATTGAATCAATGCTCATTTTCAAACCAGTAGGGCATGAAATCTAAATCCATAACATTCCTCCTCCTATTTTTTGCTCGATTTAACCTACTTTACAGACACTCATTCTTCAGGCATTATGCTCGAGACTATTTAATTGTGGCCCTTTTTTTAGAAGCGTTTTTCTTCATTAGTGCGGACATCTAAAGAAAAGATTTTCGTCTTGGAGATCTTGAATAGTTTCTTCAATTCCAGGCCTCGGACTCATTTGAGGTATTCGATATAGGACAGTCGGCCAAAATCCTGAAAATGTGGACAAAACCATTAAAACTAAACTTCATTTTATGCACACTCTGTAGACGATTTGGTTTAATCAGCCGAATTTTTTATGGTTCAACTATGGACAATTTTTTCGTTATTTTAATCAAATCTTTTGGTAGATGGAGTATTTGGTTGATTGAACAAACAAATGTTGTTGCGTCAATTGCATATTTTGTTGAATCAACGAAAACGTTGTTTTGGTTTGAGATTATTTTTTTCTGAGCTCATCCGAAATTTATGTTACAATTGCCATTATATTGCACAATATTTTTCACCTTTATTGATGACCATAGCCCCCGCCCCCCCCCCCCCAACCCCCAAGAGGTAATGTTAGGCCCAAAATTTTCTCAAAACAATGGGAATAGGGTTGTTTTTCGAGAAAATATGGAAGTAATAGGAAAATAAATTCTTTTCGTTAATATTAGGGTATAGGTAGCATATTAAATTCAATATGGAATGTTCTAAATTGGTAAGATTTAAGGTCGAATTATATTCCATTTTCAACAAAATAGTTGACTTTTCAACAAAAATGCTCATTTTCAACCAAGAGAGAAATTTTTTCTAGGATAAAAGATGAATTTTAAATCCAAGGGGATAAATTTAAAAAAAAAAACAGTTTAATCTTCAATCAAAAAATATAAAATTAAAAAAATAGTAGACTTTTTAACATAGTAATTAAACTTTTAACAGAATAGTTTAATTTTTAAATAAATAGCTAAATTTGTATCGTACAGAGATTAATTTTTCACCAAGAAGATTAGAATCTTCAAATCTTCCAAATAGTTGAATTTTCAACCTAAAAGATAAATTTTCTACAATAAAAGGGATGGTTGAGTTTTCAGTTTCAAAAATTACATTTTTTACATTTTTTCGTAGAAAATTCGTCTCTTTGGTTTGAAAATTCATCTCTTTTGGTGAAATTGTCATCTTTTTTCGTAAAAAAACATAACTGTTTAGTTAAAAATTCTTGTATCTTGTTCTAATTTTTTTTTTGGTCAGAAACCTAATTTCCTTGGTTGATAATTATTCTTCATCTTGAAAAATTCATCCTTTTGGTTAGAAATGTAAATACTTTACTAAAAATTATTATAATTGATTGCAAATTCAAATAATTGTTTGAATGTTGAACTCATTTCTTAAAAATTAGTTCTTTTTAGGACATGAATTTTGAGTTGAAAATTTGTTATTGATTTGGTTGAAATTCCACTTTTTATCTGAAAATTGAACTATTCCATATTTTTTGAAGAATTTATCCTTCATAAGTTGAAAATTCATCTATTGGGCTCAAATTTCGTATTTTGAGGTAGAGAATGAATTTCCTTAATTAAAAATTCATCTTTCTCCTTCGAGAATTCATATTTTGTTAGAAATGAGTCATTTTTTGTTGAATTTTATTGGTTAAAAGTTCTTTTTTTTTGTTCTTAAAAATTAATGGTTTTTGTTGAAAAATCATCTTTGTTAAAAATTCAATTTTTTGTTTAAAATTCAACTATTTTGTTAAAGTTATCTTTTTATGTTGAAAATTCAGCAATTTTGTTTAAAATTTTATTTTTTCGTAAAATTAATAATAAGATATTGTGTAGCAACAAAAAAAATTGACAAGAAAATAACTAGATTCTAAAGAAAGATTAATTTTTAGCAAAGTCTTGAATTTTCAATCAAATAGTGAAATTTTCTAAAAAATTGTTTAATTTTCAAGTCAAAAAAGCGAATTTTCGACAAAAGAGTTGAATTCTCAACAAAAAAATTCATTTACAACCAAATAGTTCAATTTTCATCTAAAATTATGCATCTTCAATCAAAAAAATGAATTACTAATTTACTAAAAATTGGTGGACAATTCGTCAAAATTTTCAGATACCTTAAAATTCTCAAAATCCTTTGAAATCCGTGGAAATACCTTCAAATCTTATAATTTTCTATGAAATCCTATGGATCCCTCAAATATGGTGAAATCCCTTGAAATATTTGAAATCCCTGATTTTTTCAAATCCCTTGAAATCTATATAAAACCCTCATGATCTTATGCAATCTTTGAATTTCACTATATTATTTGAAATCTTTTGCAATTTTTTAGGATCCTTAAATCTCGTGAATCCTCTAGAAATTGTTTAAAATCCCGTATATTTTGAAATCTTTAGTAATATTCCGTAAATTATTTTCAAATTTCTAATAGCCTTCAAAATGTCTTCCAAAATTATGAAAACTATGTAATTCTCCTTAATCAGAAGAAACTTTTCGAAATCTCTTAGAATACTTTAAATACTTGAAAGCTTTAAAACCTCATAAAATCCTTTCAAATCCCTGAAATAATTCAAAATCCTATAAAACTCCTTGAATTCTTTTCAAATCTTTGAAATCTCGTGAAGAATTTAGAAACCCCTTGAAATATCCTGAAATTTTTTAAATCTCTTGAAATAAGAGTATTTTGAAATCTTACAAATCTTTTAAAATTGAAAAAATTTTTGTTTAAGAGTCAAAGTTAAGAGATATAGTATCAGCGACCAATTACGAGAACATAGTGGGATTTTTGTGAAAATAGTGGCATCGCCCAAAAAAGTGTCAAAAAGGGTCAATAGTGTCGTCAGTCAGATTCAACAATAAATTTATGCACTCGACGGAATGGTTCTTCAAAAAAAAAAAAATTGAATTGCCTCAATCCTTTCATTGAAATTCAAGAATGAGGATATACGAAGCAAGTATCAACAATTGGGTTTTTGATCATTTATGCACCTTCTTGCAATAACCTAGTAGGTTATTGTTCAAAACAAAATAATGTCTTTTTTTAGCATGTATTGAATGCAAAAGATCTCTGGATGATATGTACGTTATACGTCATGAGACAGTGGCATAAAATGGATTAAATGACGCCTTTTGATCCCACATGCAATTGAAACAAGTGGGTTGTTTGTTATGTCACCTATGCAAATAATTATCTCCTTCTTAATTATTCTCGCGTTCTACATAAACAAGTGCACCTCCGCGGTGTACTACGCAGTTGGTCCGCGTTTCAACGATTGGCATGCAGCTTATTGGCTTGTGCATTTTATAAGTAGGATATCTTATTAGATAGGTGCAACGGGTGCAATAAACATGACTATCACTCGTTGCCAGTGGTGGCCCTTTTTCGACCGCCTTCCGCACATGCAAGGAACAAGACTTGCGACGCATTTTCTGACTTTCCTGCTTGGCGAGAAAATATATCACTCTTGTTAAATTTCCAGGCATAGAGTTATTAACAAGCTGCGCATTTTCATACTAGTTCAATAAATCTGAATAACTGTTGTCAAACGTACACTTTTTCAAGAGTAAATGCTCGAGTAAATGCTCGAGTAAATGTAGGTACTTGAATGGCATGATAAACGTTTTTCACAAAACAAATAAAAATTAATAACAATACGCACTGATTAGATTGATTCTGCGAGATTGGGCAGCATAAAAATCATGACATATTTATTCAGTGATTAATTTTCATAACCATATCAAAATGTTGCTAATTAGACAATATTGCATCAATATTTTTTCTTAATACAACGTTTGATGAGCGATTATTGCGTTATATTACGTATTTCAATGTTCATTAAAGACGACAGCTTACTTCATCAGACGTCTATAAATTCCGATTAATGCTTCGGGTTAAGCCTTTCGGTTTGAGTGACGCATCATCGAGACAGACTCTGCCACGTGCTCCTGGTTAAAGACCTAAAATGATACTGAAAGAAATTCATTAGCTTGTCTCACTGACCATCTATAGCCCCCTAAAAAAGAATCTAATCGGCATTCTGGGTATCATTTAGATCCAATATTGTTCACAGTATTAGATCCAATATAAAAATCAACGTTTGCATAATTTCGACCTTAAAGTTTCATTAACCTCAGGAATCGGGATGAATCATGCAAATCATGTATCCTGTACATGACACAATACGACACATCCTTTCAAACATTTAGCGACATTCTCTCGATATTTCATGCTCACAATTAGATAATTTATCAGATTCATTACTGTAATCATTTCTGTACTTTCTTATTCATGATTGATGCGTTTAAAAGCCCAGAGGTGAAATTTAGAAAGTGATTTTCTTTTTACGAAAATCATTCTTCGTACGCATCTGATTAAAATCTTACGCAGTAAAATTTTCGTATGAACGCGTACAAATTATGCGGCACGCAGCACTTTTATTTAAGCTGCATCAGCCATAGAAGGTGTCAGACTGGATCGGTTCTTTGTGATCGACTTGACAAAGCGAATTAAACCGAACAGATTACATAATCTGACCCAATAATCGTTAAAATAACAATGCCGTAGAATAGCTTCACGTTGCAATTTGCAGAGTAGCGCGATTAATTTTTATCGACAATCCTTTAAATGATGTGCCGTAATTTCTTGTCAGTTTTGGTGTTCTACATATAGAGAGGTTGCACGCATCAACGATCATGCTCATCTAGTTGATTTCTCGTCTTTCTATGATTTAGGATCATCAGCGTTTTCAGCTTCATTATAATTCATTATCTGTTAACTGTCTCGATTCCAATTTGAAAATTCAGAATTCCAATTTTTTGCCAGACAATGTCATTGATGGCAAAGGTTGGAGTTGATGAATTTGAGGCTATAATTTAGGTGAACGTAAGTGGTATTACGGCGAGTATTGAAAGAAACGATCAAGATCAAGGTGTAAACTGGTTAGGTTACGAGCAGGCTGGAAGGATGTTGGGTATCATCCATGGATGTGGACTTTGTGACATGGTGCTTTAAAATTTCGGGTGCAACGGGGCTCCAGGAGGTTACTGACCCGTTGACAGTGGTCAGTGATTGTAACGGGTGATCGGCCAGTCAACCTGCCAAACCACCAGCCATCACACTAACAAAACCCTCCTCGGACCTCCAACCATCCGACCAGTTCAACTGATGCTTTCCTTACGAGCTCGTAACTGTGTCCTCGATACTTACGTGCTTCTTGCTCGTGAATAAATTGCACAAACTTTATGCTTCCCAGAAAAAAAAGAAGAGTTGCAAAAGGAAAAAAATGAAAGGAAGAGCCCCATAAATTACAGAGAATCTTCAATAGAGCGAATGTAGAACAAGACCTTTTTTACGACCCTTTGAACCTTCAAAATACAACAGCAAAAAGAAGCAAAAAATTTGGCCTTCTCGAACAGGAAGTTCGGATCTTATTTAAGGATTAAGGATTTAAGGATCTTATTTAACAATTAGATTTTGCTCCGTTGGTAATGAATGATCAAAAACAAGATACAAATTACGTTTGGAAGTGTTTTGCAAAATTATAGTAATATAGTAACATAGTGGCATTCACCTCGATAAACTTTAGTTACTTATTAGCTTATTGGCCTTTCGCAAAGGCATAAATTCGTCAGGGAAATTCTCTCTAGCTAAGTGTATATATTACAGACTTTACGCACTCTTTGATCTGAACGGTACTATTTTCAATTTTTTTTTCTCTTAGTATAATAAATTTGTCCCTTCTGTTCACAATAAGGAGAAAACTGAGAGCATTAGAGAGATGTTCCCTATCTAACAGAAAGCATCTCATACGAAAACCCTATGTGAAAGTAAAGAGCTTTTTCTTTCTTCTAAATTCACCTTGATAAAGACGAATTTTTGATAATTGATAATCTGTAGCAATTTCTGGACAAGTCCTTTGTGATAACATATTTGTTCCACTACATTATATTTCAAAAGCAGCACAGTTTGGACAGTACTTCTGTTCTGCATTGGTTAACTCTCAGCAAAAATAGTAGCAGGCTCAAAGAATGGCCAAGAAACGTTCGAGAGGAATGGAAATGAAGGTACAGGATTGAGGCGTAAATTTTATATGACCTTGTACACCATTGGCATTTATGAGACCTTGTCTGGTCCAGGCCTTTCGTCCACGTTCATCATCAGTATCTTCATTCCATGACGCAGCTCACTTCTAACTTGTGACAAGATTAATTTATTGTTTACGTGGCTCGTTTGTATATATGGTACCAAACACATGCTTACTTGTTTACAAAAAAATTTGTCTACTGCTAATCAGACGGATCGAAGAACAGAGAATTTGAACGACGAAACAACCTAAGGATCATCCATCTTGCATGGCCTTGATCGTAGAGGAAGGTTTTGCTTTGGCACGTGCCCTGCTCGAATTTGTTGTTATTACTACTAATGTATGCTCCTTGACCAGTCGATTGCTTGTTCGCTCTTCGAAAAATGCTACATCTGCTGATAACGCACATTATTCGAATTTCGAAGACTTAACTCTCACTGATTACTCCATCTGACTTTTGACTTTCGACATTAATTCTTGGTCCTCATGGCAAGTCTACACTTGCACCACTGATTTATCGGAAATTGTATTTTTGGGACATCCCCTCCATTTTTGATGAAACTTTGTCAATTTCTAGAGGGAGCACTGACATTATGTTTCTTGGTAAGGTCAGTCACGGAATGATTAGTGGAAAAATAGTGTAATTTTAGTTTTTCCTGGTGGCGGATGATGAACGTTAAAAGGTTGGGTTTGGAACAATGATTGACAATTTGAGTTTGACGATCTTGATTGACAATCCTTCCTTTGTTTTCTATGTGAATTTAACACTTTGATAGGTATCCGGCTCTTATTTCCGAATTTCGGTATCAGGATGTTGATGAGATTTTGTCAATCACCATCCTGTTGCGTAAAGCATATGGGGCTGTCCATGGACTACATAATTTTTGACCATTTTTGACTCCCCAGAATGCCCTGAAAACAGGAAAAGTAGGGTCATTTTCACAAGAATCTGGACAAAATATAGTCAATAATTTCTTTTAAATAACATTAATGTAGATACTATGTTCAATTCAAGATGAAAAAATTTCAAATCAGCAGTTGCATTAACAATCAAAGAGTTGAACTTTCAAGCAAAAGAAACAAATTTTTAACAAAATACTTGAAATTTTAACAAATTAGTTGAATTTTCAAACAAGAAGATTAAAATTCAACCAAGAACAGCTGAATTTTCAAACCAAGAAATTTCAACCAAGAAAGATGACGTTCCCATCGCAAAAGATGAATTTTCAATCCAAAAGTACAAATTTTCAAAACAACAGTTTAATTTCCAATGAAAAATATGACTTCATAAAACAGTTGAATTTTCAAGCAAATAATTAAACTTTCAACGAAATTATTGATTTTTTTAACCAAATAGCTGAATTTTTAACCTACCAAGATGCATTTTCGACCAAGAAGATTAATTTTCTACAAGAAGAAGAATTTTCAAGCAAATAGTTGTACTTTCAACTAAGAATGATGAGTAATAAATCGAAAATTAAATTCATTAATTAAGTTTATTTTCTACTCAAAAATATGAATTCTCCAAATTACCAAATTACCAAATAGGGAACATGAGGAATAAATTTTCAACCAAAAATGGAATCATTGAATTTTGGATTCGGATCATGCCCAGCGGCAATTTTTTACCAAATAGTTTCATTTTTAACTATTCGACCAAAATAGTTGAATTCTCAACCAAAATATTAATTTTCACAAAAAAAAAATAATTTTCAACCAAATTGTTGAATTTCAAAGTCAAAAATACGAATTTTCTATAAAAAAGTTAATTTTTTACAAAAAGGGTAATTTTCTATAAAGAAAGTTAATTTTATACGTGCAAACATGAATTGCCAAGAAAAAAAGTTGATTTTTAACCAAACACTCAAATCTTCAACTGAAATTATGAATTTTCAGCCAGAAAAATTAATTTTTGAGGAAGTTCAAGATTCAACCAAGGAGTTGAATTTTCAAAATAAAAATATGAATTGAAAAAATGTAATAGTTGCTAAATTTTCAACCAAGAAGATTAATTTTCTATCAAAAAAGAAGAATTTTCAACATAATACATGAATTGTGAAACAAAAATGGAATAGTTACATTTTCAGTAGAAAAAATTCCTTCTCAACAAACATATCGAATTTTTTGCGAAATAATAAAAATTTCCATCAAAAAGATGAATTTTCAATTGAAATTATAAATTTTGAGAAAAAACGAATTAGAAAAAAAAAATGTTCAATAAAAATGTTGAACATAAACCAATGGAAGGGGATTTTCTACCAAAAAGTGGATTTTTTAATTTAGAAGATTAATATTTTACAGGAAAAGATGAATTATCAACCAAGAATATGAATTTTCAATAAAAAACTTTATTTTGAACCGAATTAATGAATTTCAAAGGCAAAAAAACGAATTTTCTATTTGAAAAAAGTTAATTTCATAGAAAAAAGTTAATTTTTATATAAAAAAAAATAATTTTCTATAAAAAAAGGTAACATTCTTTAAAAAAACGTTAATTTTGTACGTTAAAACATGAATTTCTGAGAAAAAAAGTTGATTTTTAATCAAACATTTAAAATTTCAAATGAAAATAAGAATTTTCAACCAGAAGAACATCATTTTTCAGGAAGTCCAAATTCAAACAAGGAGTTGAATTTTCAACCTAAAAAGATGAATTTTCAAAAAAATGTAATAGTTGATCTTTTAACCAAAAAATATTTCAATTTTAAATAAAAAAAGTTAAATTTATTTCAAAAGACGAATTCTTCAAGAAAATGCCTAATTCCTGAACCAAAATAGATTAATTACCAACCAATAAATTTATTTTTTAATAAATAAAAAAATTAACTTTTCACCCAAAAAGGCGAATTTTCAGCAAAATTGTTAAATTTTCAACCACAGAAATTAATTTTTAACTACACTTATGAATCTTCAACTTAAAAAATTTATTTTTAATAAGGTAGTTCAATTTTCGAACAAGAAGTTGAATTTTCTACCAAATTGTTAAATTTTCGAGCCGACAAAACGAATTTCCTATAAAGTATTTGAATTTTTCACCCGAAAATGTGAATTTTCAGCAAAACATTTTATTTTCAGCCGAAGCAGATTAATTTTTAATCAGAAATTTGGATTTTCAACCGAAAAAAAATTAAATTATTATTTAATTACAAAAATAGATGAATTTTCATACAAAAAAAAAATGTTCCACGAAATAATGGTATTTCCAAAAACAATAAAAACTTTCAGTCACGAAAAGAAAATTTAAATCGAACTGTTCAATTTTAATTTCAGAAATACAATTTTTCATTAAAAAGGTTGAATTTTCAACAAAAAATGATGACTTTTCAACAAAATTGTTGAATTTTCAACTAAATATTAAATTTTGAAAATAGTTGAATCCTCAACCCAAAAAGAAAAATTTTCAACATACATAAATTTTGAACCAAGAATGGAATGACATTTTCAGTAAAAAAATTTATTCTTGACAAAAAGAAAACGAATTTTTAGCAAAATAATTGAAATTTTCATCAAAAAGATGAATTTTCAATTAAAATTAGAAATTAGAAAAAAAAAAACAATTTAAAAGAAGAATTTTCAAGAAAAGTGTTCAACATCCAACCATAGATAGGAAATTTTCTACAAAAAAGTGGATTTTTAAATCTAGAAGATTAATTTTTTCAAGAAAATATGAATTCCCAACAAAAATATAAATTTTCAATCAAAAATAGTTCAAAAATTCATAAAAGTTAAAAAAATTAACTTTCCACCAAAAATCGAACAAGTTTTTAACAAAACAATGAGTCAATAATCACTGAAAATAGCCTCACGTAGGGTAATCGGTACAGTGAATGGCCACTTAAGGAATTTTTCCGAATTTATAAAATACACAGAAGAATTTCATTAAGATTCAAATCACCATAGTAAGCTAAGCGTTGAAAGTAGTAGATAATTCACTATTATACCTATTTAAAGAAATGAAGAGTAATGTCAAAAACACAATGATTAGCCATGACAACATGATGATTAGCATAGGCCAATGATTGTATGATTGGCCACCGAAATGTGGGGAAATACATTCATTAGTCACATCTGGTTATACAGATTGGTGATTTTGAAAGCAGAGTGATTAGTCACTAAATTGTGTAATGATTTGCCGGTGCCAAAAATGGTCTTTGACATGATTACCACCCATTTTTAAGACAAAGTGACAAATAATACAGTTTAAAAATTTCTGCAATGATTGGGGATGTCCAATCATTGGGGATGTTCAATATTCGGGGATGTCGAATCATTGGGGATGTCCAATCACTGAGGATGTCCAATTATTTGGGATGTTCAATCATTTGGGATGTCCAATCATTGGGGATGTCCAATCTTTGGGAATGTCCAATCATTGGGAATATCAAATCATTGGGAATGTCCAATCATGGAGGATGTCCAATCATTGGGGATGTCCAATCATTGGGGATGTCCAATCATTTGGGATGTTCAATCATTTGGGATGTTCAGTCTTTGGAAATTTCTAATCATTGGCATGTCCAATCATTGGGGATGTCCAATCATTGGGGACGTCTAATCGTTGGGGATGTCTAATCGTTGGGGATGGCCAATCATTGGGGATGTTCAATATTCGGGGATTTCCAATCATTGGGAATGTCAAATCATTGGGAATGTTCAATCATTTGGGATGTCCAATCATTTGGGATGCCCAATCATTGGGGATGTCCAATCTTTGGGGATATCCAATCATTAGGGATGCCCAATCATTGGGAATGTCAAATCATTGGGAATTTCCAATCATTTGGCATGTCCAATCATTGGGGATGTCCAATCATTGGGTATGTCCAATCATTGGGGATGTCCAATCATTAGGGATGTCCAATCATTGGGCAGAAGTGGCGGAGCTTTTTTTTCTGAAGGCGGGCAATAAATAAATATTGAACGGAACAATTTGTACACAATAGAGTGAAATTATTTCATGTTAAAATAGAACATGAATAACGAATAAACAATAATTAGTGAGTAATAATTACAGGTGTAAAATTTAAATTGCTAAAGATTTCATAAAGATTTCAAAGATTTCACAAAGATTTTGGATAGATTTGAAAGATTTCACAAGGATTCAAAATTCATGTATTTTCTTGAAAATTCTCTTTTTTTTGGTAGAAAATTAGTCCTCTTGGTTGAAAATGTATCCTTTCTGCATAAAAATGCAACCGCTTTTTGAAAATTAATCTTTTGGGTTGAGGATTCAATTTTTTCAAAGTTTAACTATCTTGTTGAAATTTCAACAATTTTGTTAAACCCTCATAATTTTTTGTTCAAAATTCAACTGTTTTGTGAAAAATCATCTTTTTGAAATAAAAATTAAACAATTTGATGAACAGTTTCTTTTGTTGACTTTAATTTTTGTTGTTGAAAATTCCATTATTTTCTTAAACATTCGTCTTTTTTGTTTGAGAATCCATCTGTTTTTGTAGAAATTTCATCTTTTTTGGTTAAAACTTAATCAGCTTTGGCTGGAAATAAAATTTTTCGTTGAAAATTCACAGAGTTAAAAATTAATTTTTGCAGTTGAAGATTCATCATTTTGGTGAAAAAAGAATTTTTCGGTTTAAAATTTAAGTAGTTTGTGGAAAATTAGTCTGTTTTGGTGAAAAGTTAATTTTTTGTTTGGTAAAAAAGCAACTTATTGGTTATAAGTATTTTTGTTGCAAAATTCGTATTTTTGGCTGAATGCTACTTTTTTTTATTGAAAATAAAAATATTTCTTCGCTAAAATATCAACTATCACATTTTTGTTGTTGAAAATTCTTCTTTTTAGGGTGAAAATTTTGCTTTTTAGTTAAAAATTAACTTTTTTCTTGAAAATTTATGTATGTGGATATAAAATTAACTTTTGTTATAGAAAATTGACTTTTTAATAATATATTCGTCTTTTTGTTTTTAAAATTTAATAATTTGGTTGAGAATTAAGTTTTTGATGAAAA
>CAKNXH010060823.1:80264-128447 GCA_932178445.1 Andricus quercusramuli | reverse complement strand
GCGCCTCCTGCCTCCGGTGGCGGCGGCGCTCCGCTTGCTGCTGTCCTGCACGATGAGTGATGCCCCGAGCTGCCCGCTGAAGGCAGCGGCGTCGGGAACGGGAAACGGGGGAAGTGCCGCGAGAACCTCCAGGCATGGAGTTCTTAATTTCTGACGCACTTCCCAATTACCCGTATGATGCACAAGGGGGGGAACACGGGGTTCCCTAAATTCCCAATTAATTGGATCAAAACGAAACAAAATATCGTCCGCCCTTGTGTCACGGCGATACTTTATTCCGTAGTTAACACAACTAACTGAGAATAACTCTTGGCACTTACTTGCAGTATTCCTTGGTTGGTCCTGGTGCCGATGAGTGACCGACCTGTCACTTGGCTCTGACGGTTGATGCTGCTGCTGGAGTGTCTCGATGACGAAGTCCGAATTACGAAGCGAAACTGAAATAAAAAAAACTTTGAACGCCGAACTGACGAACTGACTAGTGAAGGTTCAAGGTGGTCGCGAGGTGTGGTGTTTGAGAAAGGATCTCAAAAAAAAAAACTAAGTGCGCGATTTGGTAGATAGAAATATTTATTTGTCGATATCACAGAGGGAAGAGCGGTACTCTTCCTCTTTAATGATCGAACATAAACTGACGTTCCTACGTCCTCCCTGACTCTCGCTAGCCTCGCACGGAGCGGCCCGTGGCAGAGGGGGACAGCTTCGAGCCCGCCGATTGGCTACGATCTCGCAACGGAGTCGCAACCGAGCGGTGGGGATCGTGAGCCAGGCCCTGCGGCCACGCGCTTCCGCGCGTCGACTCTATTCTAAGTTAAATTAAATATACCTAATGAAATGTTTAATTGCAAATTAAAAATACTAATTATTAATCTAAAATTCTAAAAATTTGTACAATGTCTTATGTCTATCCTAACTTCAATCTCCCGAAGGAATTTCGAAGCTAGGGCAAATAGAACGGTAGTTCGGTCTATAGGTTGTTTATTTATTACTAAGTAACTAAAGAACTGTTTTGTTATTGTTTAAAAATATTGATATTAATAGAGAGACCGATCTACCGTTATATTCCAATCGCCATAGTTAATATATTATAGTTTAAAAGAGATTATCATGCTACTTAGACCTGGATATATTAATTAATATAAAAATATAAAAATAACTTAATTTTGATTGATGTACGTGTAGACATGAATACATGTGTACACGTACATCAATCTTTTGTTTATTAGTTCCTATTTGGCCTGAGAGGAGTTTGTTTATAGAAAGGACTTCGTTATTATTCCGTAAAATTGGGGTCTCTATATTTAATTTCAATTAAATCAATCTCAAAAGGAATAGTGGTTGCTCCCCTTGATCTGGTCGGTAATGCTATTTTTATTATAGCGAACAATTTTAATCAACAAAATAATTGTTCGCTTAATACGCGGTTGAGTTCCCCTGTAGTACGGCCCGTGCGCCAGAAAAGGAAGGATAGAGAGAGTGAGAGAGAGAGGAATAGCTAGGAAGGAAGCGCGCGTGGGTTGAGAGGCTGGCACGGGCGTACGTGACTCGGCTTGTTGTTCGAGTTTTCGTAAACACGGCCCGGAGCACGTGTTTACAGGCTGTCGCCACTTAACCGGGGAAATTTGCCGGCTATTACCGGCCCATCAAGGACAATAACGGGACTTGAACAAAAGGAGGGTAGGCAAACTCGTCGTTTTCGAAGCTCGGAAATCAGCGATTTGTCACGTAGGGTCTTCACTCAAGTTGTCCTATAGAAAACTTGAGTGAAAGATCACGTAGACCAAGTGCTTAATTTCCGAGGTTCTCAATTTATATGTTTGACATACAACAAGTTGAATTTTTGAAATTCTGGAAACAAAATTGCAGGTACCGGAAAACTCACGAATGATAAAATTCCCGATTATAAACAATCAAAAAATTGTTCAGTTATTAAAATTTAATACTTTTGCTTCCTCATAGAGGAAGCTTTGTAATGGTAACATTTTTCAAATTTTTTAAATTCACTTAAGTGAACCCTCCCTAATTTAAAAATGTCTAATACAATGTTCTAAGCAATTGTCCGGATGTGTGTGTGTGTGTGGATGTGTGGATGTGTGGATGTATGGATGTGTGGATGTGTGGATGTGTGGATGTCACGCTTTTTTGTGAACACGATAACTAGAAAACCGTTGCAGATAAATTGATGAAATTTGGAGAGCTAATTTTCCTCACTAATGTCTTGAAACTGACCGAAGGATTTCAAAAAATATGTATTGCATTTTTTTCTAGCACTCAATAATGTTTTAAAAATCGGTTTTTTATAGCAAAACTTTTCTCATTCGCATAATTCAATGTTGATGTAAAAACAGAAAAGATGTGTTGATTCGAGTCAAATCGATTGACCTATAATATTAATAAATTTTATTGAAGAGTAAAGAAGCTATGGTAATGCATAATATTTGAAAATACGGTTTTTTATAGTAAAACTTTTTTCATCAGCATAATTGAAAGTTGATGCAAGAATGTAAAAGATTCCTTGGTTCGGGACGAATCTATTGACCTATAATATTGATACATTTTATTGAAGAGTAGGGAAGTTATGGGAAGATGTGGCGACGCCATCGCCCGAGAGCTCCTGCTCTTGCAGTCAGCCGCGTTGCTTTGGGCTAACTCCCCAATGCAACGAATTATGCGGTTACGACACAAGTATCGCGCAGTACCACCCACAATAGGCCTCTCTCGGATGGAGGCCATGGTTCAGTTGGGAGTGGCAGTAGGAACGAACCGAGGCGACGACCAGGCAATGACCCCGGACAAACGCGAGAACATCGATTTAAGTGGTCGGATCAACTCAGGAGGGACCTTCTTACCTGTTGGCAAAGAAGCTCACCGGCGCGGAGAGGGTTCATGAAGAGGTTGCATGACCGTTGGGGCAATATGCACCCGGAATATGCTCATAAAACGCCTCAGTATTTGAGAGATCAGGTATCCTTCTTGCGAAAAAACGGATATGAAGCTGTTTATCAACAGGAAGAGGAGCAACATCCTCCAGCGAACATTCCACCCGTTCCAGCAAGACCACCTTTGCAGATAGCCGATAATGTCAACATGAGAAGTAGGAGATCTATCCACCAAAAAGTCTTCCTCAGGATGGACAAATTAGCTGAAGCTAATACTGCTCTCCGCGATTTGCTCCCCGAAGATGTTAATCTCTGGAATCTGAACTGTGTAGTTTACGAGAAGGCGGGTCTCCCTGCTTAGCGACGATAGAAGTAACGAAACTTCGGTACGTCTGAGTAACACACGCGAGCGTATTGCACAGATTCAGTTCAAAATTGAAACGGCGAGACGGCATGCATCAAATGTTCAGTGCGTGATTAGCTACATAACAGCAAATAAAAAGTTCACTCCAAAAGTTAGGGCACTTGCTCGAAACTTGAGAAAAGCAAATAACACGCTGAACAAGTGTAAACTGTCGACCATCAAGCAGCACTGGACGCAAAAAGTAAGATCTCTTTCAACAGCGAAACAGCGCCTTGAACGGCGAGTTAAGTGGATTCAGGAAAATTCCACCTTTTCTATTAATCCTTCCCGTCTGTTCAATAAAGCGTCATGTGTAGTTAAAAATCCGCCTAGTCGAGAAGAGATTCAAATCTTCTGGGAGCAAGTATATGGAGATACTTATCAGCTAAATGAAGACGCTTCCGATATATCACTCTTTCGTAACTTTTGCCAAAGGCAAAGGTTACAAGATCCAGAGGAAGAGTGTCCACTAATTACTGCTGGAGAAGTGAAGAAAGTTATCGCTAGAACTAACAACTTTTCGGCGCCAGGGCCAGATAAAATCAACAACTTTTGGTGGAAGAAGTTTACTTCTACGCACCAACATCTAGCTCGTATATTTACTACTTTCTTAAACGGAGAACAACCCGTCCCGCAGTGGCTAGTGGAAGGACGCACGGTATTGATCCCTAAGGCCGGAGATTTGTCATGTCCAAAGAACTACAGGCCCATAGCTTGTTTAAACACCAGCTACAAGCCATTCACTGGCATCCTCAAAGAGAGGATATTGACATCTATCGAGCCGGTATGGAGTGCAATAGTCGAACAACGTGGATGCAAGAGAGGGCTGGCAGGTTGCAGGGAGAAACCTGTTAATAGACAGGTGTATTACCCAGGACTCGATCAGGTATCGACGCAATCTGTCCATGGCTTGGATTGATTACCGTAAGGCATTCGATAACACGAACCATGAGCTTCTTATCAAGCTCCTTGAGTGCATGGAGGTGCATCCAAAAATAGTGAGATGCATAAAAGAGCTTATGCTCTTGTGGCGGACAAGATTTGTCATAACATCTGACAAAAGACAAGTGACTACAAGCTTTGTCACATATAAGAGGGGGGTCTTTCAAGGAGACTCTCTAAGTCCGATACTTTTCTGCATTTCCCTCTTGCCTCTATCTACTGTGCTCCGAGGCAAAAGCTCTGGATACCTATGTGGCCCGCCGAACAGAAGAGAATATAAGGTCAACCACCTTTTATACATGGACGACCTTAAACTCTTTGCTTCCTCAAAAAAGGACCTTAGCATCCTTGTAGATGCGGTAAATAGGTATTCTAAAGCGATTGGCATGAGCTTCGGACTGGACAAGTGTGCCTGCGTCCACCTACACCAAGGAAGACTAGAAACTACATCATCCAGTGACGATCAGGATGTTCAACTCATAGGCGGAAATACCATTCAACATCTTGGTATTGGAGAAACATATACATATCTTGGAATACCGCAAGCGGAAACCCAAAATGTGCATAACTTGAAAACGGCCCTTGGAAAAAGGTATCGCCAAATTCTCAGAAAAATTTGGGCTTCCGAATTATCTGGAAAGAATAAGATCCAGGCGACCAATATGCTGGCCGTTCCTATACTGCTCTACACGTTTGGTGCAGTAAAATGGAACGTCGATGAGTTAAAACAACTTGATCGAAGCACACAAAGATGATGACAATTCAACGAAGTCTTCATCCTAGATCTTCCGTTCCTCGAATATATCTCCCTCGCGATAAAGGAGGTAGATGACTGCTAAGCTTAGAGTGTCTTCATCGATGAACGGTTCTGGCTACAGCCTGTTCAGTTCTAAAAAGCACGGATTCCCTTATGCGACTTGTACATCAACATGAAGTCGCCAATGCTGCGGTGTTTCTATACCATGCAGCAGATAGGGCCGCAGAGGAGCTTGACCTCCCATTTGATTCCAGCGACATTACACATGGCCTAGCATCACTAACACCTCAGGTGCTCAAAAGTCGTATACAGGAAGCAGAGCATACGCTTCTACTAAGAGAACATGCTGAGAAACCCCTCCATGGTAAGTTCTATGGCATCCTACGTAGAGAAGAGCTCTCGATGGGTCTGACCAACATGTTTCTCAAGTCTGCTGGATTGAGATCGGAGACCGAGGGATTCCTTTTTGCCTGTCAAGACGGCGTCATAGACACCTTAGTTTACCGCGAGCGCATAATGAATATACCTGTACGCGATACCAATTGCCGAGCGTGCAAGCTAGAGCCCGAAACACTTGGACATGTTCTCAGTGGATGCTCTAAATATGCACGCTGCGCGTACATAGAGAGACACAATGCAGCTCTAAAAGTGATATATTACCATCTTAGGCATTTCTATGGTGTTGATCTATTGCCCGTCTTGCCATACGCCCAGGGGGAACTCGAGTCAGTTGTGGAGAATGATCAGTGTAAGATCTACTGGAATTTCTCATTCTCCACCACTCAACGTATCAGTGCTACGAAGCCTGACATTGTCCTCCAAGATCTGAAGAACAAGATCATTTACGTGATTGAATTCTCGGCACCAGCCGATGGTAATATCACGGCAAACGAGGGAGAAAAAGAGGCGAAATATCAAGCACTTCTTTTCGAGCTGAGTAGGCTGTACCAAGGCTACAAAGTCCATCTTATAATTCTCATAATCGGCTGCCTTGGAGGTATGAAAGCTTCATTTATTAGCCAACTCAACAAGATTCCGGCTTGCCAGCGTCAGGCTCATTTCATCGCGAACCGGATGCAAAAGGCTGTTCTCCTGGGATCGCTCCATCTGGTCCGTCAGCACTGTTCCTCTTAAATTCTACAAAGATTGGTAGCTCTAAAAAAGTATCCAGAGGTGAAACCTTCATCTCCAACTGTCTTGTCTGGCGCGTAAGGTCATCCGCGGCTAGAGACCTGACTCCAGGGAACAGTGTTGCCCGATGTTATCACGCGGAAATTTCCCGCTCTTGCTTACCTTCTAGGACAGAAGGAGCAGAAGCGGATGACGTACACGTTCCAGTAGCTTTGGGATTGGTTTCTTTAAGGAATCATGATCGAAGCTTCCGGAGCCTACAACTTCTCTAATAAAATACACTTTATTGAAGATTAGGGAAGTTCTGCTCATTTATAATATCTGAATCATTAGTTTCAAACAAAAAAACTTTTTTCATCGACATAATTTAAAGTTGATGCTTGAATAGAAAAGACTTTTTGATCATAAATTTTCAAATAGAGTAATATTATCACAATTTTTGTGAAGAAATCATAAAGCTGGGAAAGGGATAGGGTGCGACAGAACTTTTCCTTTCCCTTTTTCAGCTCAAAAAATTATTATTTCGAACCCAATATTTGATTTGTCTTTTTATTTAAAACATTTTTGTATTATTCTGTAATTTCTCACTTTTGGTAAATTTCTATTTTTAAATTGAGCAAAATGAAGACTTCGGTTTGTCTATTATTGAAAAAAATATCTAATGCTTCCTCTATGAGGAAGCAAATACATTTGCTAACGGGAAGCAAAGTGCTCGTGAAATGAGCACAATATAATTATAAATACAAACAAAGTGGAAACACTCGAGATCGAATTCACAGCTAGTTTCTTAAACATTTGGCAAATTTGAGTAATTTTAGTTAGGCTATACATTTTTGGAAGTTTTGAAATTTTCAGTAATTTTTGAAATTTTGGAAGGTTTCGGTAATTTTAACGGCGACACCACGCTGAAAACACCAGTTCCCGTTAGATCACTGAAGTTAAGCAGTGTTGGGCGCGGTTAGTACTTGGATGGGTGACCCTTCGGGGAATACTGCGTGTTGTTGACCCGTCGTGGGTGTGGTGGACCCACACTGGTAGTATTTATCCACCTAGAAACCCTACCCGAATCGGGTAGTGAGGCAATGAACTTTCGAGTTCGAAATGCTAATCAATTTTATTTTTTTTTTCGGTAATTTTAGAAGTGCAATTCTTTATGGGAATTTTCACATTTTTTTAAATTTCTGGTAATTTTTGGAATTTTTCAGCTCGACAATTAACGTTTAACTATATTGTTCAATTTTTGATTAAGAATAAAAAAAAGGTTTCAATGAATTGAAAATAAAATCTAGATTTTTTAAGATTTTGAAGAAAAAAATATAAGCTCTTCAAGAAATTCATAAAATGCAAAATGTTTCGAAGGATTTTACAAATTCTGGAAAAATTTTCTCAAAGAGTTTAAGACAATTTCTTTAGTGTTGAAAGATTTTTGAAAATCTGCATAATTTGAGTCAGTTTAAAAGATATTTTAGAATTTAAGATGAGGTGTTGAAGAGATTACTTTTTTAGACTTTGAAACACTTCCGGAAATTAATCAGATATTTTCTCATTACCGATATAAGTACTTGTAAATTATTTTTATCTAAATTGACAGAAATTTAACAAATTAATCAGAAACATATATTGTTATTTGAAATTTTTATTTTGTGAAAATAAAAAAACTTTTTGTTTGAAAATTTAACTATTTTGTTGAAAATTCATATCTTCAATTTAGTAAATTCAACTGTCTTGTAGACAACGGGTTTAAAATTAATGTTTTTAACTGGGGATTCCTATTTTGTTAGAAGTTCGAAGTTATGATGAATTTTGACAGTTTTTAACAGTACTATATTTTTTAAGATTCCTAGAAAAAAATTAATCAGGAAGATTTTAAAGTAATATTTATTTAGTTTTGAAAAATGTTAGCAAAAAAGTTTAGAGAAATTTTAATAATTTTAAAATTACGTATACAAGTTGTCATTCATTTTCAGAATAATTTAAAATTTTAAAAGACTTCGACAAATTAAGAACAATATATCGATTTTTGAAGATTTCGAAAAAAATGCAGGAGCTTTTGAGAAATATTGAAGGGATTCATGAAAATTGTTTTTTGTTCAGACTCCTTGAAAAATATGAAATTATTTAAAAAAAATTAATTTTATGATGTTATTTAAAAAGATTTCAAAATATTTCAACACATGATTTACATTCTTAAAAAAAAACTTTTTGAAGCCATTTTTGTCTTGTTGAATGGGTTTTAAAACCTTCTAGGAAACAGTCAAATTGTTAAAAAAAAACGTTCAAGATTTTTGAAAAAATTTTGAAAATGAGAAACAATAAATCAAATAAAATTCAAATGAATTCAGAAGAATTCATAAAATGAAAATCAGAAGAATTATATAAAGTTTAGATAAATTTGAGTGAATTAAAACGATTTAAAAATACTATCGAAATTCACTGAATTTATTGAGTTTGAAGTGAATTTGAAAAAATCAAGAGAATTAAATTAAATAGATGAATTTTTCAGGAAAATTATGATTTTTCAACAAGAAAAGTGAACTTTTAACATTGCAGTTGCATTTTCAATGAAAAAGTTGAATTTTCTGACAAAGAAAAAAGAAAGAATTGTTAACTAAATAGTTGCATTTTTAACCTAGATTTTTTGAACTGTAATGAACTTTTCATTAAAAAAATCAATTTTCAAGAAGAAAAATTCATTCTCTGCCAAAAAAGTCGACTTCCCAAGAATAAAAGAAAATATTTTCGAACAAAAAAAAACTTTTCAACAAAATAATTAAGTATTCAACGAAATTAATTTTATACTAAAATGTTGAATCTTCAGTCAAAGAGGTACACATTTAACGTAGTCGTTGAACATAATTAAAATAAGAATTTTCGTAATTTTTAATAACAATTCCAATCAACAAATATCTTAATCTGCCATTTTCCCGAAAAAGTTTACGATATTACAGAATTTTAAAATTCTGCATTATAGAAAACTCAGTAATTTGGAAATTCCGGTACTTTCGATGATTTTTGAAATTTTTGGTCATTTTCAGTAATTTTTTAATTTTCTCATTATCTTGACAATTTTGTAAATTTCTTGTAATTTTGGAAATTTTGGAGATTCTAGAAACAATGGAAATTTTTGAATTTCTGTTAAATTTGTAAATTCTGGTACTTTCGGTAATTTATGGAATTTTTGGAAATTTTCAAGCTTTGGTTATTTAATTGTAAACATTTATCATCATTGAATTTTTTATTAAATTCATTCACTAAAATTCAAAAGTTAACCAAATTGTTGAATTGTTAACGAAAAAAAAAAGATTAGTTTTTAACCAAAAATGGAAAAGTGGAATGGTCAGTTCAAAAAAATAACTTTCAACCAAATTGTTTAATTTTTAACTGAAAATGAAAAGATTAGAAGTTTCTTAACAAAATTTGAAATATTTCAAGAGAATGAAATTTTTTCAAAGATTCCTAGAAAAGTATAAAATGATATTTTATCTTGAAAGATTAATTCAATGAGAATATTTGAAAAGATTGCAAAACATTTAATGAGATTGCGAATATTTCTAAACTTATAGGAAAAATTCGAATCGTTTAGAAAGATTTTGAAGAATTTTTCCTCAAATTTTGTAAAATCCTGTGAAATGAAAAAGCTTTGTTGGAAATTTTCTGAATAAGTTTTTGGAATTTTTAATATCTTGAAGAAAATCTGTTTGAATTGTCTCAAGAAAACTAAGAAGATTATATTCATATAATCTCAAAAAAATGAACTCAATATTAGATAAACAACGTCTCAAAATACCTCTTTCGATTTTATCCTTAAGAAAATTAAAATTTCTTTGATTTGTGGGCTCATTCCCCAAAATGCTTTCATATTCTTTCATCAACTTTGATTTGTTTTATCAAAAAAAGTATAATTTTCAACAAAACACATGATCTTTTCTCCAAATAGTTGAATTTTCTACCAAGTAGATAACTTTTAGACAAAAATAATGATTTCTTAACCAAAAAAAAAGTACATTTTTATATTGTAGTTGTATTTCCTACCAAAAATTAAAAAAAAAAAAAAAGTAGTTGAATTTTAATGAAACTAGTTGAATTTTTGATCCAAAATGATTTTGCGGCTCATGAAGAAAGTTATGTTCATCAGAAGTGTTAAACTTCAAAGGCAAAAGAACGAATTATCTGAAAAATTATTACAATTTCAGCTTAAAAATATAAAAAAATATGTGAAAACAATCAAATCAGCATATGCGTGGACTTTTGAATTTCAGTTGAAAAACATGTTATTCAGAGCGAGTTTATGGTCTGGTAAATAAAACTTTGATAAGAAAGAATGCAGGTCAGACGCGTGTGTCTCAACATCAGTACGAGAGAAAGTAAATATTATTGTTTGGGTTAAAAGTTTAACATAACATATGTTATTTGATCGAAAATTCATCTCTATGATTGTTATATATATTTTTGTAAACAGCAACCTAGATATATTTTTTTAAATATAAAAAAACGTTTTTTTACTTAAATTATCCGACAATAAGTTGAGAAGGTTCCTAAAACTGCATAAAGGGAATTAACTAACAATTTTCGCAATTGCGAAAAACAATTTCTATTAAAAAATGTTTCAATTTTTAATTTCTCATCGAAAAAACTTTTTTCTTCAATTATTATTGAAATTACAATCTCCTTACATATTATTATCTAGAATTGATCGAAAAATCATTCACATTATTCATTATAGACATTTTTAGAAAGAAAAGCATACATTTAGTATTTATGAATACAAAAAGGTGTTTCTTTTTACTTTGATGATCCGAGAAGAATTTTATAGTCCAGCAAAAAAATTACTCTATTTTTTGATTACTGTTGAAGCAGAGGTCCTTGAAGCAGAGAAAATTGGATTCTTTCTTATAAAGAAGAACAATTTCCATTTTGCTATAAAATCAAGACAAGATAAAAATAAATTCAAAAGAATGAAGTTTTTCCTCTCCAGAATCCAAAAACAAGTCTCTGGTCGCTTTTTTTATCTTGCGTTCCTTATTAAGTGTATTAAATAATATTACTTCATTTAATAAACAAAAGAAAATACATTTTTAACAAAAAACGAAATTTCTGCAAACAAAAAACAAAAGCAAATTCTTAATAAAATAGTTGAATTCTAAGCCATAGAAGTCATTTTCATACTAAAATTAAAAATGTAGTTTTTTCATTTCAAGTTGCAAAGACCTATTTTTAACAACCAAAAACAATTTTGAACAGAATAATTGAATTTTCAGCTAGAATTTGTTTTCGAGAAAAAAGTCTAATTTCCGATAAAATACATAAATTATTTCCCAATTAGTTGTATTTTTTACCAAACAGATGAATTTTTGACGAAAATGATGATTCTTCAAAAAAAAAAGAATTTTCTAACTGCAACAAAATAATGTTTATCTAAACAGATGAATTTTTTAACCAAGCTAATGAATTTTTAATTAGAATGATGTACTTGCGGTTATAAAAATGAATTTTTGACCAAATAGTTCAATTTTTAATCAAGAAGATTAATTTTCAACGGCGAAAATTGATTTTGTAAAAAAGTCTCATTTGATTTTTAAACAATTTTGAAATTTCTGGTAAATTTGTAAATTTTGGTAATTTTAAAAACTGATTGAAAAATACAAATTTTCGAAGAAGTTTAAATTAATTTTATGACAATATTTAAAAAGATTTCTAAAGATTATTTGAATTACTTAAAAGTACCCTAGGCAATTCTTCTCTTTTTGGAAGGTTCTTTAAAAGTTTTGGGAAAAATTTGAAATGTTTTAAAACATATTTCAGATCTTTGAAAAAATTTCAAAAAAAAAGATTAAAATTTATAAAGGTTTCTGAAATTTTCTAAGAAGCATCGGGAATATTTTAACTTTATTATAAATTTTCAATACACTTTTTCGGCATATCCGAAATCTTCAGAAATCTTTTTGAATTTTCTCAGGAAACCGAAGAAAATTGTATTTATATAATCTTGAAAACAAATAAACTCAAGATTAAATAAAGACCTACGTCACAAAATAACTACCTTGATTTTATCTTTTTGCTCACAAATTAATGATCTGGAAAAATGAAAAGTTTTAGGAATATTATTTTACATTTTTAACTCTATTATTACCAGACTAAAACTCAAAAGAATTAACACGGTTTCGAGAAAATTGATCCAATTCCAGCAATTTTAGTAAAATAGGCATGAATTTACAGGAATTGAAGGGAATGCAGGGTATTCTCATTAAATCCATGAGAATTACATTGAATTGAGAGAAATTAGAAAAATATAAAAATTTCGTAAAATTGGATAAAATTCACGAAAATTTGACCGATTTGGAAACAATTCAAAAATATTATCAAGAGTATTTAAAATTATTAAATTGGAAGTGAATTTAGAAAAAAATAGAAACAACTAGAAAAAAACTTGATGATAATTATTATTGTTTCAAATTTGAGCATCAGTTTCAAGAAATATATTAAAAATTTCATCATCTACTAAAATATAATAATAATGCTCCCTATATAATCATTATATATGTAGAATAATCAATATGATGTAATAGCGCATGTGCTTCTTGTAGCTTGTATGACTAGTAGAAGGCTCTGGAAGCCGGGAAGCTCTAATCGATAAACCACCCCTTTTGGGCGGCGGGCAGTTAGTCTCGTTCCTCTCGTCTTGTCTATCACAAGCCACGCGCTTGATAATTTTCAAAAGTGTGATAATTAAATAAATGTTGAATAAATTGTATAGATATATATATATATATATATATTATATATTTATTAGCGATCTTGTGAACCATAAAGCATAACATTTTCTGGCGATCCTGCCAGGATAGTGCTTCGACGAATTTATTTCAAAAGAAGACTATCTTTGAGACGAACCTGGAAGGATTTTTACGAAAATCCAAAAAAGAAGAGATAAGAATTTCTACGGAAGTTCGACAAGGAACTCAACGGAATTCCGAAAAACTCAAAAGAAGAAACAGAAACTGAAAAAGAAGAGACAAGATTTCCACGGAAATCGAGGACGAAGACGAGAGAGTTCCACGGAACTCAAGACGAACTCTGGATCTACCCATGAGCGACCCGAAAACCCAAAGAAGAAAGAAATTTTGAACCAGAAAAATACAGCAAAGAAAACTTCAAAAAGAAAAAGTAAGAAAGGGTTTAAAACAAGGAACCGGTAAGGTATAGGGTAAAATTAAGAGCTGAATTAAGTAGGCCTTATTCTTCGTAAACCCAATTACCAGAAAGTTCCATAAAAAGAATTTATTGGGAACGTCATATAGACGGTAAAGCCCAGAGCAACCTAATCAGTGGTTTAAGACTCAAAAGCAGAAGAAAACGCGGTAGCAGTGATCAACACAGAATCACAGCGCAGCCAACGCCCCAGTATTGATTTCTTTGGACGTCTACGGTCTCCAAAGAAAAGGTGTAAAACAAAAAGAAGATATTGTAAGTAAAGAAGATTTATAAATAAGGAGTGTTAATTCTGAAATTAGAAACATTGTACGGATTAATTGATTTGACCTACTTTATAACATTTTAATGTTATGAATTCTGTGTTCAAACTATTGTAATCCTTAGGCTTGCGACGGTACACACGCTTACGGTGCTCCCTGGCCTCTGTGTTCCTCAATAAACAATTAGCTACTTTAACTTTATTTGCACGTGGGTCTAGCCCTGTCAGATAATCTTATTGTTTAAAAGGGAAAAATCGTCACGCAATTTGACAAGGAAAAAGCAGCAAAGGATAGGTAAAGAAAATTTAGGCAATTTAAAGTTTAGGTATTATAGGATTTAAACTTGAAATGAAAAAAAACTGGCATTTGAAAATTATCGAGAAAATAAAAATTAAGCTACTGAGACAGACTCATCCGCGGACTCAGACTCGACGGACATTATCGATAAAATCAATAACCCTTTTTGTACTGCAAATAATATATCTCGACAAACCTCCCCAAATAGATCCCAATCCCCTACACTCATGACCACCGATGAATTACTCAAAGTAATGATTGCTAGAATGGACGGAGTGAATTCCACATTGAATCAGATAATAACTAATGTGAACTTATTAGTCGGAGAGAATGAAAGGAGGATGCTAGAGATACAGAAAATAGGAAAAGCGGTAGGATCAAAAGAAGAGATAGTGACAGACCACCCTGATGTTACGAGCGACGAAAGTGAGGACGAAGAAATAAAAGTAAAACATGCGCCGCTGAGCGCCACGTCGTGCGCCTCCCGCGTGGTCGATGGGTCAGTCAACCCTCCAACCACACCACCCACTAGAAATACGAATAGTCAAGATCAGGGTCAGAGTAATATTGATTTTCTCCCGGTCAAAGACATTATAAGAACTGTAGAAACCTTAAAGGGGAACGATGACGTAGGAGAAACATAGAGAATTTGCAGTAGAAGAAACACAAAGATTATTAGATAAAGGAATAATAGCACATTCACAATCACCATTCAACTCACCATTATGGGTAGTCCCCAAGAAGGGAAACAAATTAAGATTGGTAGTAGACTATCGACAGATCAATAAAGATACGGATCAGGACGCTTACCCTCTTCCAGTAATAGACGATATACTAGATCATTTAGGTCAAGCTAAATTCTTTTCCGCGTTTGACATGCGTGTCGGTTTCCATCAGATCCCGATGGAAGAAAGATCAAAAAAGTATACAGCTTTTTCAACTTCCCGCGGGCATTTTGAATACAATAGGATGCCCTTTGGCGTCAAAAATGCTCCAGCTACGTTCCAGCGAATGATGGACAACGCTTTTAGAGGACTTATAGGAAAATAATACTTCATCTATATTGACGACACCGTAGTATTTGGGAAAACCCTGGAAGAACACAATAGAAATTTAGTCACTGTCTTTGAAAGAATTAAAAAATTAGGACTACGATTAGAACCATCTAAGTGTGAATACCTCAGACCGGAATCAGAATATTTAGGTCATTTAATAACAAAAAAAGGACTTAAACCTAACCCGGCAAAAACAGAAGCTATTACAAATTTTAAAACGCCAACAACAGTTAAAACAATACAATCATTCTTAGGACTAGTTTGATATTATAGAATGTTTATAAAAAACTTCTCCACCATAGCAAAACCCTTAACGAAGTTAACACAAAAGGACACCCATGTATATTTATTTCAAGAACATTAAATAAAGCAGAAGAAAATTATAGCACAACCGAAAAAGAATTATTAGCAATTGTTTGGGCTTGAAAAAGATTACGTCAATATCTATTAGGAACCAAATTCAAAATTCAAACATACCATAAAGCTTTAGTCTGGTTACATAATGTAAAAAAAACACAAGCTCGCGACTCTTGCGATGGCGATTAAGGCTAGAGGAATATAAATATGAAATAGAATATGTTAAAGGGAAAGAAAATAAAGCAGCTGATTGTCTTTCGAGACTTTTCCCACTTCAAGGCCAAGAAATAGGTAATGATTCAGATACAACTGTAGCATTAGAAGAAGAGGAAGAAAAGGAAGAAGAAGAGGAAGAAGAAGATAATCAACTATTATAAAGGATTTTTAGAATGGAAAAAACCCAGTAACGAACAATAAAGTTAAAATTAAACTAAACGCTGAAGGAGAATTTTGGAAATCAATAAATAGAGCAGGCATGCCCGATTTTAATGAGGAAAATTTGATACGTTATTTAGGATTATTGATAACAGAATTTAGAGATAGAGGATTAACAATAGTAAGATTGATTTTTTGTGACCCAACTTTTACCCAAATTAAAAAGGAAACTCTTTTGGAAATATTACAATACATATCAAATTATTACTCTGAAATAGAATTTCATATATGTTTTAATAAACCCGGAGAATTAACTAAAGAAGAAAAGAAAACCATCATTAAAAAAGCTCATGCTAACCACCTTGGAGAGAAAAATACAATACAAAAAGCAAGAAAAATTGGTGAATGGAAGAATATGGATGAAGAAATTTAGAAATATGTAAAATCATGCTCTATTTGCCAATTGCAAAAGACAACAATAATTACTAATCAAGCACAATCAATCATTCCAGACACACCTACTAACCCTAACGAAAAAATCGCATTAGATGTTTTTGGTCCACTGCCAGAAACAAAACTAGGTAATAAATATATTTTATGTATTCAAGACAGATTAAGAAGGTATACAGATTTAATACCTATGAGAAATGAAACCGCAGAAACCATAATTGAAAGTATGAATGATCATTATATATATACATTCGGAGCCCCTAAATCAATACTCACTGATCAAGAAACAAACTTTTTATCGGAATTAATGCAACAATTTGAAGATGCATTAAATGTCAAGGATATAAAGACAACATCTTTCCATCCACAAGCGAATGGTAATATAGAAAGAATGCATTCAACTTTGAAAAATCTCATTAAAACATCAATGGAAGATAATGGTAAACAATGGGACGAAAATTTGAAATTCATTACATTTATAATTAATACAATGAAAAATGCAAGCAAAAGAAAAAATTGAAATAGAACAACAAAAAGCTAAGAAACGTCTGGACGAAAACATAGTTAAAAGCAACCCAGTTTACAAAATAGGAGATCGAGTCAAATGGAAAAATAATACAAAACAGAAAAAATTAGACCCGAGTTGGAAAGGTCCAGGAATTGTTACAGAAATTACAAAGAATAATAATTTGAAAATTAAGTTTGAAGGCAAAACGCTCCAAATTCACATCGATCAAGTGATGCCGTTTTATGTTCCAGGAGAATGATGATACTGATACTCTGGATGTTAATGATGACGACACAAGCAAACTATAATCTACGAGAAGTTTACGGAAACTTCTATCTGGAGGAAATTAGCAAGGCATATTTATATCACGAGGAATGAAAACTAATTATAGGAATAAATCTAACCACAAACGAAAATAGCTTTCGCGGTTCAGAACAAGCTTAATTTAATAAAACAGATATGCGAAAACATAAATATAGCAATAGATCCCATCAATAATGGTAGATGTGGAATTATACATCCACAGATTCTAACACCCGGAATTTTAAGAAAAAAAATACTTTAGAAGAATTTGAAATGCAGCATAGAACAAAATACCATTTCAGAGGAGTCTACCAAAAAATTCTCGATATCAGTTCAATCGCATGAGCAGTAGTAAATGGGTTACTAAGCTACATAATTAATATCCCGATTATTGAAAGCGAAGAAGGAACAATTTGAAAAATTAATTTACTGAGAATATTTGAAAAGATTGGAAAATATTTCAAAATATTTTACGAATTCTGGAAAAATGTTTTAAAGATTTTCATACAAGTTTTTCAGTGTTGAAAGATTAAACAAAGATTATGAAAAATTCGATTCAGTTTCAACGTTATCTAGGAATTTGAGAGGTGTTGAAGAGATTAAAACTATTTTTACATTTTAAGACACTTCCGAAAACTGATAAGATATTTTTTTATTATTTTCTAAAGAATCTTAGGTAAATGAAATTTATTTATATCGAGAAAATTGAAAATTTTTGTTTAAACATATTTTTATTCAAAATTTTCATTTTGTACATATGAGAAATTATGGGCTTCCGTTTTCGGTACCGATCGTGAGAGAACTCTTTTGTGTCAAGTGTTGCGTTTTTTGGGTAAAGGAAGAAGGGTGAGTGAAGGCAAGTGTGTAAAGGGTGGAAATAAGTTGTGAGAAAGGAAAGTTGAAACGTGCAAATTTTGTTTTGAGGTTAGGTGTAGAGAGTAGGTGTCGGGCAAGGGGGGCAAGAGATAGGCAGGTGAAGAGAGGGTAGCGTCGTGGAACAGTGGGTAAGGTTGGATACTGGGATGCCGACGGTAAGAAGTCCGCAAACGGGCGCCAGAGGGCAGGGAGAGGAAGAAGCGAGAGCGGACGAGGTTTTGAGCGCTGTTAGTGGGGAGAAGGGAGAATTCGACAGTAGCGATGACGAGACGTTCGAGACACCGACCAGGATCGGATCAGCTGCGAGAAGGGGTTCAGGCACGAGCCAGAAACGCGGGAGACCATCAAACCTACAGCGCCTCAACAGGCTAGGTAGCGCGGGCTCGAATAGGAGTCTGGATGAATGGCACAAAAAGGGGAACGTGACTAGCAGTGAAGGGGAAGATAAAAGGAAGAGAGGGGAAGGGGAAAAGGATTCTGAAAGGGTCAAGGATAACAAGAAAGTGAAGATTAAACGAAAAACACCAGACAGAGATAGGGGGGATGGGGAAATGTTTGAGCAGCTAGCAGCCCTCATAAAAGGGAAACAAGGAAGAGTCTAGAAGATATGAATAGGCAGGGGAAAGAAGTTAGGGGGGAAGTGAGAAAAGTAAGAGAAAAGTGGGAAGAGTGGGATAAACTCTGGAAAGAGGAGAAAGACAAGGTATGGGTTAAACTAGAGGCCATAGAGAATAGACAGAGAGAGATTGACGAACAGACAAATAGGGAGATAAAACAACTGGAAGAACGGGTAAGCAAATTAGAAGTTAGGAATGAGCATATGGGGAAGGGAACAGAAAGTGCGGGAAAAGTAGAAGGGAGGAATAACGTGCAAAATGAGAATGAAAGAATGAAGAAGAGACTGAGTGAGATCGAAAGAAGATTGGAAGGGGAAGAAAGGGCGAAGAGAAAAAATAACATAGTAGGCAAGGGATTGAAAATAGAGAGTGAAACAGGGGAAATTGAAGTCAAAAATCTGCTGAGAGATATTGGAATTCGGGCAAGGGTAGAAGGAGTTAAGAGATTAGGAATGACGAAGGAAGGAAAAGAAGGAATGTTTGTAGTAAAAGTAGGGAGTGAGGAGGAGAAAAAGAAAATTATGGAGAACAAAAAATTATTGAAAGGAAGAAGGGAGAGAATTGAAGAGGAGTTTACTTGGAGGGAGAGGAAAAGGAGATGGCAAATAGAAGAGAGAGCATGGATAGAGAGGAAAAAGGGATGCATGGTATGGATAGGGCGAGACAGACTATGGATAAATGGGGAGGAGTGGGTCTGGGACGAGGAAGTAGAAGAAATAAGGAAAAAGGGAAAAAGAGTTGAGAAAGGTAGAAGAAAGGAAGATACAAAAGAGGCCAGAGAGCAAACGGAGGGGTTTCCAAAAAGCAAGGCGGAAGAAAAGTAAGGAGGATAGGGGAGGGAAGGGAGGAGAAAAAAGTGAAAATAGCTTTCTGGAATGTGTCAGGCTTGAAGAACAAGAATGAAGGTTTCTGGCGGGAGTTAGAAAAGTGGGATGTGATTATGATGAGTGAAACCTGGGCGGATGAGAAGGATTGGAAGGGGATGAAAAGGTTGTTACCTAAAGGGTATGTGTGGACAATGCAAGAAGCAAGAAAGGAACACGTCAAAGGTAGAGGAATGGGCGGCATGGTATCAGGGGTGAGAAAAGAATTGGCAGTAAAAAGTAAAACAGAGCAGGACAGGGAAGAAAAGGAGGGCACAATGGTAAGAAGGATTATAATAGGGAAAGTCAAAATAGCGGTGGTTTGTGTATATAGAAGAAGAGGGGAAGAGGAAGGTTGGAGAGTAATAAGGAGGTGGATGGAGGAAAAGAAGGAAGAATTGGTTTTGATAGGAGGTGACTTAAATGCCTGGACTGGCGAGCAAGGGGGAGGGACTTGGGATGAAGAAAAAGAGACATATGTAAGGAGCTCCAGACATAGGGAGATAGACCGGGAGGGGAGGAGGTTACTAGACATAATAGGAGAAACCGGATGGTTTATATGTAATGGCAACATGAAAGGAGATGAGAAAGGAGAGATTACATTTATAGGTAAGGGGGAAACAATAATAGACTACATCCTGGCGGAAGAAAGAATGAGTAATATGATATGCAGTATGAATGTAGGGAATGAGATAGGGTCAGAACACTTCCCAGTAATAGCTACACTGAAAGGTGGCGTCCATAAGCGTGGCAGAGGGAGAAAGGAAAGAGGGGGGGAAAGGAACACGAAAATGGGAGTCTGGGGGGTAGATAAATTAAAAGTGTTTGAACCGAAGATGGAAAAGGAGAATGTTAGATATGAAAAGGAGGAGGGAGTAGACTCGTTAATTAAAAGGTTGAAAGGGTCGATTGAGAAGGTGAAGGATGAGATAGGGAAAAAAGAAGGAAGAGAAGAGGGAAAGAGAGGCTGGTGGGACGAGGAATGCAGGGAGAGTAAGGAGAGAATGAAAGAGTCTGTAAGAAAATGGAGGAAAGGAGAAATAGAGAAGGCGGAGTACAACAGGAGAAAAAGAGAACATGAGAAAATGCTGGAAGGGAAAAAGCAAAGGGGAAAGGAGAAATACAAGGAAGAAATGGAAAAAGCAATCAAAGAAGGTAGGGTCTGGGATGTGATAAACAGGGAAAGAGGAGGAAGGAAGGGCGTGAATGAAGAAATAGAAATGGATGAATGGACGGATTATTTTAAGGGACTGCTAGGGGGAGAACAAAATAGGATCAAAGGGGAAAATAGAAAGACAGTCCAGGGAGAAATGGAGGAAGCGAACGAAATAACAAGAGAAGAAGTGAATGAGGCGATAGATAGACTGAAAAGAAACAAGGCCACAGGAGAGGATGGTATGGAGAACGAAGCGATAAAGTATGGAGGAGAAGGGATTAGGGAAGTGATGTGGAGGATATGCAACAAGGTCTGGAAAGGAGAAGGGTGGCCGGAGGAGTGGATGACAGGGCTGGTAGTACCGCTTGTTAAGAAAGGCGTGGGTAAGAAGGTAGAAGAGTACAGAGGGATCACTCTCATGTAAGGGGGCTATAAAATATACACAGAAATTCTAAGAAAAAGGTTAGAGAACCAGATAGAAGAGAAGCAAAGTATCCCACACAACCAGACGGGATTTAGAAAAGGGATGGGGACTATAGACAACATTTACGTACTCAACTACTTGGTTAACAGAAACTTAGGGAGAAAAAGAGGGAAATTAGTCGCTTTGTTTGTAGATTTAAAAGCAGCTTTTGACTCAGTGAATAGAAAAGTGCTATGGCAGGCAATGAAAGAGTCTAAGGCAAGGGTGCCCGTTGAGTCCACTACTTTTTAATTTGCTGCTGGAAGACCTAGAGGAGAAGCTAAAGGAGAAAGGGAAAGGGGGGACAACCCTGGGTAATAGCAAACTATACTCGCTAGCATACGCGGACGACGTAGTTCTAATAGCAGACGATGAGAAGGGGATGAACCTAATGATAAGAATTTTCGAAGAGTACGTGGGAACAAAAGAACTGACGGTGAACGTAGGGAAGACCAAGATGATGTGCTACAGAAATAAAAAGACCAAAATAGGTTACGTTTGGAAGGTGAACGGACAAAAAGTGGAAATTGTGGAGGAGTTCTGTTACCTAGGTTTTTGGTTTGAGTCAGGAGGGGGAAACGATTTGCAGGTGAGGAAAAGAATCGAAAGTGCGAGTAAAGTAATGGGCCAAGTATGGGGTATAGGAAAGAGAAGGTTCAAGGACGATTGGAGAATGAGGATTTGGTTGTTTGATGCGATGGTTTGGGCGGTGTTGTGCTATGGAGTGGAGGTTTGGGGATGGAAGGAGCATAGGAATGTGGAAAGCATACATGAGAGATTTCTGAGATGGGTAATGGGGGTTAGTTGGAGTTGTCCAGGATACATGATAAGGGAAGAAATAGGAAGGGAAAAAATGGTAACTAGACAAATTAAGAGAGCCTGGAGGTTTGATGAGAAGCTGAAAAGGGGAGAGGGGAGCAGAATAGCACAAGTATGCTTGGACGAAGTTCGGAACAAGGAGACGAGAGGCAATTTGGGAAATTCAAAATGGGAGGAAGAAAGGAAAAAAATGAGGAGTGTTTGTGATATACAGGAAGGGGTTCTGGATTGGCAGAACATTGAATTAGAGCTATTAGTAAGACAAGGAGAAGAGAGATGGAGAAAGATTATGGATTCGAAGTACAATAGATGGTATATGATGGTCAAAGGGGTGACGGAACCAGAATATTTGCAAAAGATGAAAAAGGAAGACAAATTGAATAGGGTGATACGGTTTAGAATGGGAGAAGGAGTGAGAGCTTGTAGATATTGGATGGATGAAGAGGACAATCTGTGCAGAGTATGTGGATACGAAGTGAAGTCATGGGCACATGTGTTAGAGAGGTGTACAGGAGAGGAAGATGGACAGTTGAGTGTGGATGAATGTGTCAGATGGATCTTGGATGTTAATGGGCAGGGAGTGATGTGGATGAAAAAACTGGAAGAAATAAGAGTAAGCAAGGGATCAGGGCAGAGCCAAACGGGAAATCCTGTTTAAAGGGAAGTAACTTGTGAAAATTTAAAATCTTTAAATCGATGAAAATGCATTTGATGGTAAGAGAAAACGGAAGCCCGGGAAGATCGCTCATTGTCTGTAGTGTAAGAATAGTACTAATATGATTGTTATTATGTAAAGCGTTGCATTAGAAAATAAGTAGCGGTTAAGGTAGACTAAGGATGAAATGTAAACATATGTATAGGGAGCGGAGGCCCTCAAACCCGTAAAAGGGAGAGTTAAAATATACATACATATGAGAAATTATTTTTCCGCTGAAGCTTTAATTTTGTTCAAATTTTTTTTTCTTGATTTAAAAATTTTTTTTTGTTGAAATTTCAACTATTTTTCTTCATTTTTATTTCTATTATCAATTTTTATTCTATAGGGAATTGAAATCTTCTTTAATTCAAATATCAACCTGTTATATATTTCTTTAAGAATTTATTTCTGTTCCTTTGAAAATGAAACTATTTGCATAAAAATTGAACAACTTTTTCATAATTAATTTTTTCGCACGAAGATTCATCGTTCCAGTTAGAAATTTGTTTCCTTGGTTGAATATGTAACTATTTTCTTAAAAATTAATATTTTTAATTAAGAAAATTCAACTGTTTTCTAGACGACTGATTGAGAATTAATGTTTCTAGCTGGGAATTCTTATTTTGCTGAAAATTTCAATTTTTTATGAAGTTTGAAAGATTTCAACAGTACTATTTTTTTAAAGATTCCTAGAAAAAATTTTTATCATTTTCTGCTTTGAGATAATAATTTTAATTGAGTATTTAGAAAGATTTTGAATTTTTTAAAAGATTTCTTAAATTGACAAATAGAAATTCGGAAGATTTTAAAGCAGTCTTTTTTTAGTTTTGAAAATTTTTAAAAAAGCGTTGAGAAGATTTCAATCATTTTAAAATGGCGTGTGAAATTTTTGAAGTATTTTAAGAATAATTTAAAATTTGTAAAAATTTCACAATATTTCTTAACATTATATAAATTCTTTCTGAAAGTAATTGGAGACATTTTTCTCTAGTCCAACGGGTTTTCAAACATTTTAGAAAAAATTACAAATTGTTTAAAAAGATGTTTAGGATTTTTGGAAAAGTTTTTAAAATAATTTGGAAAGATTTCTTAAATTTTCAAAAAGAAAGCGAAAGCTTTTGAGGCAATTTTGAGAATACTTTGATCCAGTTCGAACTATTGCAAGTTTCAAGCTGAACCGGATTTTTTCTCAAGTTGAAAAAAAAACTGTGGAATGAAGATAAAACTTAATCGGAAATTTCACTATACGCTTTCGGTACATCGGAAATCTTGAAAAATCTTCCTGACTTTTTTCAAGTAACCTAGGAAAATCATATTTGAATAATCTTAAGAAGAAATTAAATAAACATTAAGTATTCAGGAACGTCTCAAAATTGTTACGATAATTTTATTCTTACGTTATATTTTTGTATAAATTAATGACCCGGAAAAATGAAGAGTTTCAAGCATATTATTATACAATTTTAGCTTTATCTTTGATAAATTTGATTTTCAAAAATACAAATGGAAGGCTAAAATAACTTGAACGAAAAATTTACATTCTACATATTATAAAGATTCCTATAATTTTTTAGGAAAAGAATATAATCGAATTGATAATAATCCTAGGTGACTTTGGCATAAATTGATAAGAATTCAGAGTAAATTCGAAATAATTTAAAATCCATAAAATTGCATTAATTTTCATGAAATAGGAAAGAATGTAGAAGAATTGAAGGGAATACAGTATACTTTCATAAAATTCATTAAAAATTCATTGAATTGAGGGAAATTCAGAAAATAAAAGATTTCCAACAAATTGAGTAAAATGGGATCAAACAGAATTCAATGTGAATTCAACAGAATTTAAGTACAATGAACGAATAAAATTAAAAAAACAAAGTGTCGAATAAAACTCAGATGAATCTAGAAGAATTAGATGAAATTCATACAAAATCGAGTGAATTAGAGAAAATTTGGAAATATTATCAAAATTAATTGAATATATTAAGTATGAAGGGAATTTGAAAAAATTGCAATTAAAATTTTGAGTGTTCTTTTTTAACTTGAAATATCAATAATTTTTAAGAAATATATTTCTGAATGCAACAGAAAAATCGTCGGATATTTTGTAATTTTAGAAAATTTATATTCCAATATTTTCTTTTTCTAGAATCTTACAGTGTTGAAATTTTACTTTTCGGAATTTTTCAGTGATGCCATAAAATTAATAATTATTTCATGAAATTAATAAACGAATTTCCGGAAAAGGAAACTTAAAAAACATATCAAATTTATCGGGTTAAAAAACTGCCGACAATTAAAAAATCTAAAATAATAAAATACCCAAAAGTTGATGATATTAACGAATTTGAAAATTCGCGATGAAAAAAAAATTTCGGAAATAAAATTACTGACGGCAAATTATCATATTCCCGAATCTGAGCAATAAAAGAATTGTTAAGTTATAATAAAATAAAAATAATAAATAAGAAATAAAACAAATACTTTTATTTAATTAACATTTTTTCAGTTTGTGTGTTATTTTGTATTTCATTATTTATGCTTTAGAAAAAATACAATGTGGAAACCATCTGAATAAACGCCACATTTTCGAAAACATCATATGTTTAGAAAATGAAGGTGAAATTACTTCTTACGACCCACTTTCATCTTTTCGTTATTTTTTTATTGGTTCAATTCATTTAATGAATCAAATTTTAATAATTAATATAATAATATATTATTTATATTTTAATACAACAAATATATAATTATTTCAGTCATTCATATTATAATATATATTATAGTTTTCTAACAAACAAACAAGAACGAATTTTTAACTAAATAGTTAATTTTTTAACGAATGTAATGAACTTCCAACTAGAATGATGAATTTTTCATTAAAAACATGAATTTTCAAGAAGGAAAATTAATTCTCTGCCAAAAAAGTCCACTTTTTAACAATAGCAGCAAAAGATTTTCGTAATTTTTAATAACAATTTCTAACAACAATAATCTCTCAATCTTTTCCGTGGAAAAATATAACTATTTGTGTAATTATTATGGTAATTCCCTTATATTTTATAATTAAACAATTTAATTACAATGAAATTTATTTAAATAATTGTTATAAGCATTTTTATGTACAAAAACTTATATTCATCATTTTTAATTCGAAGAAAGTTGTTTTTTTTTCGACTGATAAAATTCCCGATTCAGAACAATCGAAAATTGTTGAATTTTTGTAAATTTTGAAATAGTTTAAATTTCTGGTAAATTTGAAAATTCCGGTACTTTTGGTGATTTTTGTCATTTTTGGAAATTTTCAGTCATTTGTGAAATTTTTCATTACCTTCACAATTTTGTAAACTTCTGGTTATTTAAAAAATTTCTGGCAATTCTTGGAAATTTATCGGTCATTTTTGGGAAGCTTCGGTTATTTTATCATCAAAACTTATCATCATTGAAATTTTGAATAATTTTATTCACTAAAAGTCAATAGTTTACGAAATAGTTGACTGTTTAACAACAATCAAATTAGTTTTTAACCAGAAATGAAAAAGTGGAATTTTCAACTCAGAAAAATAAGTTTTAACCAAATTATTTTATTTTTGACTGAAAATTAAAAGATTTCGAATAATTAAAAACAAAATGTAGACTTTTAAAGATTTCGAAGAAAAAAATTAGAAATTTTTTAACAAATTTGAAAGATTTCAAGAGAATGACATTTTTTAAAGATTCTTAGGGAAATATGGAATGATTTTTTATCTTGAAAAATTAATTCATTTTGAATATTATTTTTAAAGTTTTCATATTGCTAAAAAAATATAAAACGATTGTTTTGTCTGAAAAATTAACTTTATGAGAACATCTAAAAAGATTTCGTGAGATTTCAAAACATTATTAAAATTATTTAAAAAAATATCTAGAAGAATTCAAGGCAAGTTTTGTTCTTTTTGAAGATTTTTAAAAAACTTTAGGTAAAATTCCAACCGTGGTGAAAGATGTTAGGAACTTAAAAAAAAAATTCAAATACAATTCGAAATTTGGAATAAATTTTAAAATTTTCAAAAAAGAATCGGGAGTATTTCGACATTCTTTTAATCATCGTAATTTTGAATTTATGCAATAATTAAACAAACCCACTAATTTTTTCAAAAATTTATTCTTTTATCGAAATATTAAACAAATTTATTTTTAGGAAGTAAATGTTATTGATCAGAAAGTAATTTTTTTCAATTACTTAAATTTAAGAACTTTGTAGTGTCGGAATTTCTACAGTGTACGATTTTTTTGTAATTTCGAAAATTTATCATTCGAAATATTTTATTTTTCGAGAATTCACATTACCGGAATTTCGCTTTTTGTGGGTTTTCAGTCGTCCCATAAAATTAATAATTAATTAATGAAATTGATCAAATTTTCAAGAAAAAAAAATGTACAAGACATAAAATTCACAAAGTTAAAAAATTGGAAAAAAATTAAAATTCTAGAATAATGAAATACACCATAGTTTATGATATTACCGAATTTGAAAATTCCCAATAAAAGAAAATTCCAAAAATCAAATTGCAGACAGCAAATTATGAAATTCCCGAATCTGAAGAATTATCTAATTTTTTAATTATAAAAAAATAGTAGATAAAACAAGTACATTTATTTAATAAATATATTTTTAATTGTATGCTTTATGTTTTTTTTAATTATTTATAAAAAAAAGTTCAATGTGGAAATTCAATGTGTTCCGTATTCTCTTGATACAAGGTCAAAATATCAAAGTTGTTGTCTCTTGGCAGTCTTTTCTATTCTATGTTTTTTCTAAATTTATAAAATCATATTACTTCATTGAAAAGAGCAAAAAAAAAAAAAAATTAATCTCTGATATAGAAGTTGAATTTTCAGCGACTAAGATGAATTTCCAACCAAAAACGAATGGATTCTCAATAAACCAGTTTGATTTACAAAAAAAAATGAATGTTTGACCAACATGAATTTTGTCGAAAAGACCTGTTTTAACAAAAAGAAAAAAAAATTTCTAAAAATTAGTTTAATTTAAAAGAAAAAATAAATTTTAGGTAAAATGAATGTTGCACAAAAAACTCTAAGTTTCCACAAAATACATGAATTATCTATCAAATAGTTAAATTTTCCAACAAATCAATTTCCAACGAAAATGATGAATCTTCAACAAAAAAGTAAATTTCCAATATTTTAGTTGAATTTCCATACTAAAGGATGAATTTTCTAACAAACAAAAAATAATTTTCAACTGAATAGTTACATTCTGACCAAGAATATGAATTTTCAATAGAAAAAAGTATTAATCTTCTACCAAACAAGTTGACTTTTCAACAACAACAGAAAAGGATTTGACTTAAAATATGAAAAATTGAGAACAAAATATAAAGACTGATATGAAATGATTTTATTTGTAAAATCAATTTTATGAGAATATTCAAAAAGATTTTGTAAGATTTCAAAACATTCATATTCTGTGACAAAATATCCAGAAGATTTCGAGGCAATTTTTTTTTATTGAAGATTTTTCAAAACTTATAGGAAAAAATTCCTAGAAAAATATAAAATGATTTTTCATATTGAAAGATTAATTCAATGAGAATATTTGAAAAGATTGCAAAACATTTCGAAAGATTTGAAGACAATTTTTTTAGTTTTAAAAGATTTAAAAAAAAAATTATGAATAATTCAATTCAATTTAAAAGATATTTAGGAATTCAAGAAGTTCTAAAGAGATTACGAATATTTCTAAACCTATAGGAAAAATTCGAATCGTTTAGAAAGATTTTCAAGAATTTTTCCTCAAATTTTGTAAAATCCTCTGAAATGAAAAAACTTTGTTGGAAATTTTCTGGATAAGTTTTTGGGATTTTTAATATCTTGACAAAAAATCTGTTTGAATTGTCTCAAGAAAACTAGGAAGATTATATTCACATAATCTCAAAAAAATGAACTCAATATTGGATAAACAACGTCACAAAATAACTTTTTTGATTTTATTCTTGAGAAAATAAGAATTTCTTTTATTTGCGGGCCCATTCCCCAAAGTTGAATTTTTAATCCAAAATGATTTTGCGGCTCATGGAGAAAGTTATGTTCATCAGAAGTGTTAAAAATCAAAGGCAAAGGAACAAATTATCTGCAAAGTTATTAAAATTTCAGCTTAAAAATATAAAAAAATATTTGAAAAGAATGCAGGTCAGACGCGTGTTTTCTATTCACGATGAGCCCATTTCAAATGGAGACAAGGTTAGTCTCTCAGAAATTTCAGTATTTAAGTGGCCTAAGCTCAGTGTCTCAACATCAGTACGAGAAAAAAAAATATTATTGTTTGGGTTGAAGGTTTTTTATTCCGATTCTTTTGAGTCAATTTTGAATTACGTCCAGGATGAAGCTCTTCATCCTTTCTTTGGTGGCAATTTCTGTTGGTGAGTATAAATGAAGAAATTAAATTAATTAAGACAATTTCTTCTTTTGGGTCATCCACAAATTACAATAGGCATTTTTGATTAATACCTTCTTTTTTATCTTTATTATTTATATTATTTATTTTTATTAATCTCGTTTTGATTGACATTTCCCTAATTTAAAGTTCAATTTTGTGGTTAAGAGTCGAACTACTGCATTTTCTGGTTGAAGATTCATCGTTTTAGTTGAAAATTTATTTCCTTAGATGGAAATTTAGCTGTTTTGTTGAATATTTTTCTTTTTTGTTGTTGTTTAAAATTCGCTTTCTCTTTCTTTCCCTGTGAGTTGTAATAGGTCGAAATCTCTTTTAACAGAAATTGTACTTACGTAAAAGAAAGCATTTTCTCATTCCCACCCCCTCATAAAGAACAGTGAAATTCCATTGAATCCCCCACTTCAAAAATCATCCCACCTAATTTGTGATCGATCCCTATTTTAAAAGCTTCTTTTCTTTCAATATTGTATCCAAAGTTCCTATTCCTAACATAATTTCATTTTAATTTTCAGGATTCTCAGAATGCGACGCTGATCAATCCCCGGGATATGACCGAAATTACATAATAACCATTTTAAAATCAGACTCTTTCAAAGTACAGCCTGACGAATTGAATAAAGCATGTAATGTTAAAGACGACAATCAAAGGATGATCAACACATATGAAAAGATCAAAGCATTCTTCAACGTTACAAATAAAACTCCTCCCGTGTCAAGAAGTGTTTTACGGACGGCAACGGGAGATGTCATCGCTGCAGCGTTACCATGCTTGTCACAAAAACAACTGAACGAAAGATTGGACAAATTATTGGGGAAGTAAGTTTGTTTGATGTTTTATGTAAGAATTTCCAACTATTTTTGCAGCTGAAGTTTATCCTTTCCAACACGTCCAGCCAACCTCTAACTTGCTCACTCCTCTTCCACATTCCCTACTTCTCACAGCTACCTGTTGCCTAGTGATCCATCCCAAATTACCCTACACAGTCATCCCTACTCCCTTGAATCCAGATTCCTTCGCATATTTCGCCTCACATTTTCGTGTATCCTCACACACCTCAATAACATTTCATACTTCCCTACCTAAATCTGTTTCACCCACCAGTGTTTGTCTCTGTCCAATCCTACTGCTTTTTACATTGCCGTTACCATAACTTCCCACTCTGTGCTCTCCACACTTATCCTCCCTTCTCCTACAACCCTTCCTCTACTAACCCAACTATTGCTATTACTCCTCTACCTCTACCATATATGACTACCTTCTATCACCCACCCTTCACTCGCCTTTTCATTTTCTCTTCTGACGTCTTTTCCTACTAACCCTACTACCCCTTTCAGTAGAAAGGTGCGTTGTGCACCTGACTAAAACTGTAGGGGCTTCTGCCCAGGATTATCATGCCGTAGAACAGACATGCCCAACTCGGGGAAATTCCCTCCGGGAAGACATTTCCCGTGTCCACATGTTCCGCGTCCACCTCTCTTTCTCCCAGAGAGCGGGAGAGGTGGTAGACGCGCACGTCACAGATAAGAGACTCTCGCAAGCGCTCACCACCACTCTCGCTCCCTAGAAGAAAGAGAGGTGGACGCGGAACATGTGTTCGCGGAGGTAATTCCCCCGAGTTGGGTATGTCTGCTCTAGAAAATGAAGAAAATCATTATAAATTGAATACAAATTTTTATTGGAATAAAACAGAATTTGCTTAATCAAAGAAATTTCTTTGAATGAAAAGAAATTGCTTCAATGTGAAGGGACATTTTTTGAACTGAGAGCCAATGAATATTTTCATATTCTTTAGAGCAACTTCAGTTATTGGCTCTAGATTCAAAGATTTTGTTTAAAATCTGTCTTCACTGAATGATTCCAGCTATTTTTGTTCGAAAATTGAAACCGTTTTTCACGAAAGTACTAATTATATATCAAATTTTTTTACATAAATAATAATGTTTACCTTCAAATTTAAAAATAACACACACACACACATAGTGTGTAATTACACACATAGTGTATAATTGATAATGCTAATGTGTAAACTTAACATCGTTTCATTTTCAGAATACGTTAATGAAATCAAAGTGGATGAAGGGAATGGCAAGTGAAACAAAGGATAATATATATATCATTCGAGAAAAGTGTTATGTAACCACCGCACTGTCCCACTGAGAGTCACTGCCATTTAAAAAATGTCCTTTGTACTATTCAAGAGTTTTCCTAAAATATTCCTCGTTTTGTCTTAAACAAGTGTGTGTGTGAATTTAATGTAATGGACTGTAATATCATAAATATACGTAGAGTTCAATACAAAATTATAACTATATCTCAATCTACATTTCCCCTCTACAGAAAAATTATTTTTTTCCCTCAATAGTTGTTAAAATTACTTGTGATGATTACCTAAAATATTCAATCGAAAATTCATCTCTATGAGTGTGATAGATATTTTCAAGACAACAACCTTGATATATTTCTTTGACTATAAAAAGAAAAACGTTTTTCTACTAAATTATCCGACAATAAGTTGAGAGGGTTCTTAACATTGTATAGAACGCTTCAAATAACAATTTTCGTAATTGCGAAAAACAACTTCTATTAAAAAATGTGTCCATTTTTTATTTTCCATAAAAGAAATTTTTTTCTCTAATTATCATTGAAATTACACTCTTCTTACTTATTATCAACCAGAATTGATCGAAAAATCGTTCAGATGATTGATTAAAATCATTTTTATAAATAAAAGCGCACATTAAGCATTTATAAATACAAAAAGGTGTGTTTTTACTGCGATTATCCGGTAAGAATTTCATAGTCCAGAAAAAATATGACTTTATTTTTCAGTCACTGTGAAAATTCTTCTGCATTTAATAATTAATTAACATAATGAATTCAAAATCTATTGATATCATTGTTATGAGATATCCTCGAGATGCTCTGTACCTGTTCCTTCCAGTACAAGGAGCGCTTACGGAAATATTACCAGTGTCCCAAAAGTAAATTTTGATATAGTCAGCTTATCTGTGGTAGCTGCACTGTTAAAGTTCACTTCCACCGTCAGAGGTGATCAAATTGAAGAGGAAGAGCACCAGAATGAAGCCCTGAGGAACCCTGCTCTTGACCTCCTACCAGTCAGAGAACGCACCGCTACAATTATTCAATTCGCGAGACCGATTTTAAAAATGAGATTCGAACCATTTGATGAAAAAGTTCGACAAGATAATCTTTAATTATTGAGATATTACGATTACTAAAACGATCAGTATGGTGAGTGGAATCATGATGTATAATCGAGAGTCATGAAGAGTACACCAAGGATGTAAGATATTTAGTATGATTAGAAGTGAGGTTTATGTTAGTGTTAAAATCTAAAGTTAGAATAATGCTATTAAAGTTAGGAGTCAATGAAAAAATTGCTGATTCAAGCTCTGTACCATAGAAGGCATTGGGTGGTTTATAAACTACTCACACTGAAACACTGTCAGAAGTTTACTTAACCTCAACAAAGAGAAATTCAATCGCGGGATGAGTAGCCAATCACAGTCCCACTCAGACTATTAGGCAGAAAAAGACAAACCCCACTACCCCTTCTCTCGTCTCTGTCTGTTCGAAAGAGCGAATAGTTGTCAATTGCAACGAGGCTAGACGGTATATTCGGAGTTAATAAGGACCCACAAACAGCGATAATATGGTAGAAACATGTACTGAAAAAATGTTCGAATTCCAAAAATGTGCCAAGAGGGACTGGGCTTTACGCAACATGATAAATGCTTAAGGTAAGGTAGATCTCTAGACAAATTCTCAACAAAAGTAGACATGATTTGGTATGTCGATATCCGTATACCCGGAGAGTTGTGAATATAAAGGAGGTATTAGAACAATCGAGGTATCCGAGATACACAATTGAGCCTAACGTTATACAATTATTCTCAAAAAGACCAAAATCAAGATATAATGCTACTTGTTTAAATATGAGATCAACTTTTCCATCTAAAGATACAATATGTATAAGGTATTAAAAACGTAAAAATATTGAAGCTTTATTTACCAATGGGCATCAAGTAGTCAAAAAATGATAATATCACACTATTGTATGTGTAACCATTCCCTAGGTAGCCTGATTGCTATTGGAATCATTCTATATGTTGTAGCAGTGACAGTTGAATCCTAGGCGTGTACTTATCCTGTTGATAGAAGATCCTTCCTCCAGCTATCCAAAGATATTTAATCTGTTTTTGTATCCCGAAATCCAGTGCAGAAGCGTATATACTCCAATTGAAGGACGTCGAAGCCTCACGAATGAAAGTAAAACTTTTATCGTTATCTGGCTAGCCAATATTGGTCCTAGAGAAGTCTCGTACTTTTTTCCTCTGCTCGATTATCTTATCCGTCATCAACTGTCTGCTGAACTTGGCAACGATGATAGGTGCAAGGAGTGGATTGAATGTTGCGGATTTACGAATGCAATAAACATTCAGAAGGTCATTTTTTGCAAAGGGAGCATTAAGTACTCCGGCAACCGATTCCCGGACCGATGGAAGATTCTCATTAGACTTAATAGGCAACCCGTGGATTTCAAGGGTCGTTTGAAGCGTAGCTTGCTACTGATAATCGAGAAAACCTTCAAGTGAGTTGAACATTCAAGCAAATTGATTCTGCGAGAATTCTCAGAAATGTCTGTCTTAATCTCCTCAACCGTGGTATTAATCTTAGAGAGCCACTCATGCTGCTTGGTTTCGATTTCCTTAAACAGGTTTCCAAGCTGTTCCTGCGCCGGTACAGCTGTTTCTCTCTGTGCTTGTAATACCGCACTGTGAATCGCCTCGATGTATACAGGTTGCAGAGCCGCAGCAGTAACAGCGGCAGGAGAAACTATTGTCACGAAAGGGTTAACAACTCGATCCTTGCCGGTAGATTCGGTATCTGTACAGGGAATAAGCAATGAGGTTTGACCTACACCTGAAGAGATGTCGCCAGCATTCAAAGATTTCCAGTTATTGCAAATGAAATCAATTAATCCCTTTTTAAGATCATCAAATGCTTTTTTTGACAATCCTACATTCACGCAGGCTAAGTGGCAAGCACCCACCGTAAGATATACATATTAGCTTCACGAGTGCTGTCGAACTCAGAAACTGGAAAACAGTCTTTTGAGCACGGAGAAGTAAAAGAAAATCAAACATATATATTGCACTTCGAAAACAATCACTAACACTATGATACAATTTAAGGTACAAAAATGCCTAATAAAAGATGTATGGCAAGAATAGAGTAAGACGAAGTGGAGCAAACGTCAAGAACCGAACAGGGCCGCAAAAAATAATGAATTGGATACAAATGCAAGATGAAGTACAACTAATTCGAAGTGAATCAAAAACAATTCAAGAGAAGGAAAAAACATTAAAAATACAATGATATTGAATGAAAAGTCTTTATTTCACTGGAAATATTTTTTTGCAGCGCACGATCATTTCTCTTGGGTGTATGTAAAGAAAATTGTGTTTAAACTTTGAATATTGATGACTAAGAAGATATATTTCATAACGCAAGTTAGTTATTTGTAATGTCAGCGGGAGAAGGGGCGTGAGGTGCCAGCCCCTGGCGCTCAAGCTATAAAGCCTATTGTGCCACACCCGTGTTTATTCTCAAGGCAGTACTCCGAATTCGGCCATCCTTCGCCGAGTGTTTTTTGGATCTAGGTGGGTTTTCGTTGTTATCAACTTTCTGAGATTATGCATCTCAGGTGCCAGGCATACCTATCGCACAGTAAACGACGTCCTTCTTGTTGATCAGTCAAAGTGATCCTCACCCACTCTGACCATTCGGCAGCCTCTCTAGCAGGCTAGGGTTTACGGAGCGATCCCTCTGAGGTCATCAGGTAGATGCACAGATTCGAAGCACCGACCTAGTGTGTTATGTAATTATATGTGTGTGTGTGCTCATTACTAGAAATCGGCCAGCGACCATCTAGCGCGGTGCCTCCTGTAGAAGCCCCCAAGCGGAAGAAGAACGCTGACTCATTTTCGAGCCTTCACAGAGTCGGCTTCGACCTTCAAGGTAAGGCTCTCGAAAGGCCCATTTATCCTTGTTACGATACCAGCTTTTTCTGAGGGAACCTACAGTTTCAGGTGGGTTCCGAACCACCAAAGCCCCGGTAGAAGTACATAGAAAAATTTCCATTGGTACCCGGCTCAGGGATCGAACCCCAGACCTCCTGCATGGAGGTCCGACGCGCTATCGTCTGAGCCACCCACGCAAATTCAGCTTTGAACATCTTACTGAAATAGTTTAATTAATGAAGATGTTTAAGCGATGTTGTTTGTCTGAGTATAGTAAATTTATAATAATATAATATAGGTTGGTAATGACATACTTCAGACCAAAGAAAGGAGATTCGTTGTTTAATCCTTTATTCCATATTTGCTGCCAACGTTTCGAAAACTAATGTTTTCCTCATTGACAAAAAAAAAATTGACAAAATTATTATATTCCAATTTTAAATTTAGATCACTAAAAACAATTTAACGTCATTGATAACATGGAAAACAAGATTTTAACTATAAAATGAAGAGTTTGAACTGACGAAGGAAGAGAAATAGTTTCATTAGTTTTCAAAACGTTAGCAGCAAATATGGAATAAAGGATTGAACAACGAATCTCCCTTCTTTAGTCTGAAGTATATCATTACCAACCTATATTATATTATTATGAAATATTTTCTAAAACTTCTAAAAGAAGGGTCCCATAAATTTTCAATTCGGGTGAATCGTCCTAATGGCAGAACAGTGTACGGCAGTTCGGTTAATGGGCGATCAAAGTGTTGTGAATTAGTTCACGAAAGAGAATGCAGTGTGGCGATTTCCGTGCGCGTGTGTACTTCTATCCAAGTGCCATAGTGTAACTTTTGACTAGTCTAGTGATGTGAGGTATGCCATGGATCCCGACAAATTGAAGTGTGTCCAGTTGAAGGAAATATGCGATAATCCAGGGGTAATTTTTTCAATTTTTTTGTGGAGCTGTGATTATCGATGGGTTTAACAAGTTTCTGAAGCTTTACGCTGTGAAAACAACCGAAAGTGAAGAGTCAACGAATGGTCTGGCTGAGTATTCCAGAAGCTACATCAGCCCTAAGAACATTATTTCTGACCATGGTAGTTGCTTCACATAAGGAGGAATTCAAGTCGTTTGAGTACGAAAATAATATAAATTATGTTTTACTTGCAATCGCGTCACAAAGGCAAACGGGCAAGTTAAAAGGGTGAATAGAGTTTTTGACCCCATGTAAGCTACAATTTCTGATCCTACGTCGGGAAAGTACTGGTGCCAAATTCTTGCCGGAATGAGTTCGCTCTAAATAATGCCATCCATATTTTTTTTTTTTTTTTATTTTATTTTTTTTATTTTATTTTATTTTTTTTTTTAGACAGAAGAGGTGAGAATGCATTTACGCACTGAGTGTGGGACTTGACCTGAAAAACGGTAATACCCACTAAACTCACCTCCTCTACTTGACAAACCATGTCTTGGAAACCGCTTATTGCATCACTTCAAGGGCATGGTGGTAAGGCCACTAAGCCGGGTTCGGCTTCCAATTTCAGTGCCGGCTTGGCATTTCACCTGTTTACACACAGCCAGGGATGCACGCATCATCCTCAGCAGTGTGGTAGTAGCACAACTCGAGCTCGTTGTCTTTCGGCATCCTGGTTGCGTGTAAATGGTTAGGCAGCGCGTCCTTGAGGCTTCTTCACCGAAGCTGTCTCTCGGAACGCCCTGCGCGTCATCATCCCCGGCTGATGATCAGTCCGGGGCTCACCTTCTGCTGCAGCGTGAAGGAAGTACTGCTGCGTACTTTCGCACGTCGCAGCTTTATGCGCCCTCTTCGCCGCATTTCCAACAGGCCGTTTTTCGGTCACAGCCCCTGAAAGCCGCCGCCATAAGGCCGTAACCTAGGCAGCAGTAGCACCGCAGCACCTCCGTCTTTTTCCTGTCGCGAAAGGACACCCATCCCACCTTCATGTGTCCCGTACGCACCAGTCTCGCTGCCAGTTCACCGAATGCCTTCAGATTTCCTCTGAAGGCTTTTCTCGTGAGACTGACTTTAACTTCACCTGCGGTCTCACTAATGTGTTTCCTGACCACCTCCTTGATCTCATGCACCTTCGTGGTTGTGTCGAGGTCAAGAACCTCGACTTCGACGCGGAAAACGAGCTCTCGCACGTTGCCCCCGGCCCTAACTGCCTTCTTAATGGCACTGACAGCTCAGCTCTGCCGTTTTCAGCCTTTCCTAGCTGAACTTGGACCTCTCATCTGCGAGTTTCCCTGACACCCTTGATTTTAACACCAAGGGTCTCAGGTTTCACCTTCCGTTTGAGGCCATTCAGGACCTTCGCGTAGTTCAATTCCTCAACAGGATTTATAATCACCGCCTCGGGTCGAGCCCTCCTCCGCGGCTCTTTCTTCTTTGTAGGTGCAGGAGCTGCTGTTTTCGCCCCTTCAATCTTTCTATTCGGGGTTGAGGACGCTGCTGCGGTAGTGCGCGTCCTTGGCTTCTTCGGGACAGCCTTAACTGGAATCAGCGTGGGCTCCCTCTCTTGCTTCCCTGGATGGCTAGTGGAAGTTTCCATAGCTTTGTCGGTCTGAGTACCGTTTTGGCTAGTCTCTTTTCTCGTCTTTGCCCTCTTCTTCCGGTCTGTCCCCCTTTTCCGGCGGCAGGTTCAATTTCTATTGGTACCAACATACAAGCGGATTCGGCGGCAACTATGATCGTACTCAGCTTATACGCCAGTCCTTGAACTTCGTCTAGCCCATGCCTTCTTCCACCTTCGTAATATCTTGCTTGGCCTTAGTCTTTTGACCAAGGTCAAGCTCCTCCGTCACTTCCAGCGGACCACCTAACACCTCACATACGCTTCGATTCAGGTTTTCATGTTTTTTCTCCATCTTTTTACCACGATTAGCTAGGGAAGTGTAGGTCGACCCCCGCAGAGCCCCGCATGCGGGGGTAATATATGACTACTCTAGAAGGCGACCTGGTATCCTAGAGACACCATTTGGAACACGACACCCTAGTGCCATGTAGTCTTCAGCACGGTTGTTAACGCCTTGACTTGGGGGTTTTTCCTTCGGACCATCCCTAGACCATCATCCGCGACTGCTTATTGAGTTGTGTAACCATAATCAGCAGAAACCCTCGGTACAGAGCCACCCTATCTGCAACCCGGGGATGCGTCCGGTAGCCTCGTCAAAGACGCCGGACCTTTTTATAGTACGACCAGAACAACTCCTCGCCTGTTGTTATTTGGCGTAAATAAGCGTGGAAAAATTATTAACGAAGTCGCTGAAGGTTTAGAGCGGACAAATATAAACAAAATGAGAATACAAGGGATCTTGAGCATATTAGAAGTGTAGCGAGCGAGAATACTGAGAAATCATCAAATTATAATAAGAAGTATGTCGACAAAAATCGTGAAGATCAATATAATTATAAGTTAGGAGATTTTCTAGTGACAGAATCTTCGATACAATGATTGGAGCAGCGAAAAAACTGATAACTCAGTATAAAGGTCTATATCAGATCACAAGAAAAATTAGAAACGATAGGTATATTTTTTCAGACATCGAAAATTTTCAGTTGCGTCAAAAACCGTATTTGGGCACCTGGGAAGCATGTAACATGAAGCCCTGGCACAAAGATCTTGTCGCGGTGCTATGAGAATATTTTTCGGAACATTTTCCTCGTTGTGATTTTATCTACATTACAGTTAAGATTTAAAACGTATGAAATTTGTCGACAGTTCGGATTGTAAATCTATAGAAACCGGGAGTGCGAATAGATTTTCAAAACGGAATAAGCGAACGTATAGATGAGTCAGCTTGGAAGGAGCTAATAAATAATAAAGATATAGAGGCCGCATCGACTATGATCCAGGATGTCTTTTCTAGGAGTGCGCCTAAAGTGTGTGGTACTACCGTTGTAGGAAGAATGTCTGGTGATGCGTGGTGGAATGATGAAATCCAAGCAGCTGCCCAAGAAAAGAAAAAAGCGCATATAAGGAAGATAAACATCACAGGCCTTAGCGAGGAGGAGCGAAAATACTTCAAAATGATTACAGACACAAAAAGAGGAAAGTAAAGCTACCAGTCATTGGAGGTTGAAGATAGAATCAAAACAGGAGAAGAGAAGAAACTGCAGAAAGATTTTGAAAGAAGTGAGAAACTGTTTTATAAATGGGCATTGATCAATATGAAGAAGGAAAAATTACAGAGTTGTTCAACATGAGAAATAACAAAGGTAAAAGGCTATATGATAGAGTGGGACACTAGAACGTCCGAGAACTCTTTTGGGGAATTATTACTAGATGAAGCTGAAGGTCGCCAATACTGTGATATAGAACACGATATGTTAGAAAACCAAATTGAAAGAGTCTCCACCTCTAAAGTTGCGGATATAATTAAGAATTTATGAAATGGTAAGGCTGCAGGTGTAGACAGATTTAACGCTGAAATGCTCAAATACAGTGGCGACTACACATATTGCGCGAATTGATAAATTTATTTATCTAGGTAGGAAAAGATCCAGATGCCTAAACAAAAGTGTTTACCATACCAACATAAAAATTCATGGGAGATAGAAGCAACTGCCGTAATTACAAAAGAATCAGCTTATTAAGTACCGTAAGATAAATATATTTGAAAATACTTATTCCTGGGTTGATAAAAATGACTGAAGAAAAGATATCGGAATCACAAAGTAGATTTATGCCAGGAAGATAATGTACGGATCAAATATTGAGCTTGAGACAGATCACAGAAAAAAGATTTAGAGTAGAGGAAAAAGTTTTCTGGGCATTTGTGGGACGAGAAATAGTATATCTATATATATAATTTAAAAAAAGTTAAACAACCACCGCAGGGTACCACTAAGAACAACTGCCATAAAAAAAAATGGGCACGACGAAATCACAACGACAGGCCGGCGAAACCCTCGTGTGTCTTGAGGACACGAAGCAACCCAAGGATGAAAGCTTTCTGCACCCATCTCGCAAGTGCCTTGGCATATTTACTTGGATTGAGACGTTTTCATTTATTTTAATTTTAAATTTGAACATTATTTTGAAAAAATAGATTTAAAATTTTATAAATTTGTTCATCTATCAAAATATCCAATTATTATATTTTGAGGAAGTAAGTGATATTGATTTAAGAACAATTTTTTAATTGTTTATATTTAAGGATTTTCTATTGTTGCGAATTTGACCGCTTCTGATATTTTGTTATTCCAGAAATTTTCTATTCCGAATATTTTCTTTTCCTGGAATTTTGAACTATCAAAATTTCATTTTCCAGAATTTGCCAGTCTACCCATAAAATCAATAATGAATTAATGAAACTCAAAAAATTACCGACAAAAAAAATATACAAGATATGAATTCGAAAAGTTGAAAAATTCCCAATAATTTGAAAATTTTAGAATAATAAAATACCTCAAAGTTGAGGATGTTATCAGAACAAAATCAAAAATTCTCAAATCATAAGACAAAAATATAATCAATAAATCAAATACATTAATTCAATACAAGTACTTTTTATTGTATGTAGTATTTTATATTTCATTATTTATACATGTTCAAAAATATTCATCATGGAAACCGTTTCTTCCGCATTCTCATGATACAATCTAATTCAAATTTGCTGATAAGAAATTTTTATCAATAAATGCCACACTTGAGAAAACAACATCATATTTGTAGAAAACGAAAGAAACATTATTTCTCATGGTCTACTTTTATTTTTCAGTACTTTTAATTGGTGCAATTTATTCAATAATTATAATTATGATGACTAATACAATAATATATAATATAATATATAGTATTTTTATGCTAAGATGATAATTATAATTCAGAAATTACTTTATTATTATTACTTTATTTGAAAAACCAAAGAAAATAATTTCTTATCAGAATAGTTGAATTTCTAACGAAAACTAATAAATAAAAAATACATTTCTAACCTGCAATTTCTAAAAAAAAATAAATAAATAACAAAATGGTTCAATTAGCAACCCAAATAAATGATTTTTCACCTGAAATCATGAATCTTCAAACAAAAAGGTGCATTTTTAAGATGGTTGAATTTTTAGCGTGAAAGATAAATTTCGCAAGCAAACAAGTGGAATTTAAAGAAAACGATGAATTTTCAAGTTAAAATGTAACAGTTTCATTTTTAGTTAAAAGTACACATCTTCAACAACACCAAAAAACAGTTTTTAACAAATTAGTTTAATTTTCATCAAAAGAAATAAATAAGCAACCAAAATGAATGTTGGACAGAAGGTCTAATTATCAAGAAAATACGTCAATTTTCTCTCAAATGGTTGAATTTTCTACCAGGTGGATGAACTTTTAACAAAAATTATGATCTATCTCAGAAAGTAAATTTTGAACAGTCTAGTTGTATTTTTAATGAAAAGGATGAATTTTATAAATAAAAAGTCTTCTTAACCATACAGTAGAATTTTTGAACAAGTACTTTTTAACAAAGAAACACGATTTTACGACTACAAAAAAAACGCTTTTTTAACAAAATGGTTGAATTTTCAAACAAAGGAATGAATTTTTTACTGAAATGATGAATCTTCAACAAAAGAAATATACTTTTAAGATAGTAGTTGAACTGAATTGAAGTAACAATTTTCGTATTTTTCAATAACACTTTCTATCAACAAATAACTCAATCTGCCATGTTCCCAGAGAAAAATAATCCTCTTTTTGTAATTTAACTAATTAATAAATAAATTAAAATTAAGTAAATTTGATCAAATTTTAGTAAATTTAAATTAAAAATAAAAATTAAAATTAAATAAATTAAACTTAGGAACTATGGAATTGCCGATTATGAAAAATGAAAAAATTGTTAAATTATAAACAAAAAAATACTTTTTTTTCAAAAATTGTGTATTATGCAGCAAAGGAGAGTAATTTGATTCGTAAGGCGAGTGCGCACGCGCAAAGCTTAATTTTTACCCCTTGCTACATAAAATATTTTTCAGAAGACAGCCAAACTCTAATTTTAGTAATTTTGGCAATTTTTGATATTTCTGGTTTTGCAAATTTGAGTGATTTGAGTAATTTTGTAAATTTTTTGGAATGTTTGAAATTTTCAGTAATTTTTATTATTTTTGAAAGTTTTGGTAATTTTAGAAGTGCAGGAAGGAAATCTTTTTTGGATTCCTAGGAAAATTTAAAATAATTTTTCTAATTGAACAATTAATTCAATGAGAATATTTGAAAAGATTGCAAAATGTTTCGAAGGATTTTACAAATTCTGGAAAAAATGTCTGAAAGATTTTAAGACACTTTTTTCAGTGTTAAAAGATTTAAAAAAGATTCTGCATAATTTGAGTCAGTTTAAAAGATATTCAAGAATTTAAGAGGTGTTGAAGATATTACAAATATTTTTAGACTTTCGCTTCCGAAAATCGATCAGATATTTTTTCATTACTGATATTATTACTTATAAATTATATTCATTCCTGGGAAATTTTTGAATAATTTTTTTCTTTGAAATCGTAATTTGAAACGAATATTTAAAAAGATGAATTAAATTGACAAAAAGTAATGAGGAAGATTTTAGAGTATTTTTTTTTTTAGTTTTGGAAGATTGATGAAGAAACGTTTTTAAAAATTTTCAATAATTTGAAAATGACGTATAAAAGTTTCGAATCATTTTGTGAATAATTCAAAATTTGAAAAGGTTCACCTTATTCAATAATTTCAAATATAATTCGAAATTTGCAAAAATTTTTAAAATTGTCAAAAAAGAATCGGGAATATTTCGACATTTTTTTAATCATCGTAATTTTGAATTTGTACAATAATGAAACAAACCCACTAAATTTTTTTTAAATTCATCCTTTTATCGAAATATCAAATAAATTTATTTTTAATAAGTAAATGATATTGATCAGAAAGTAATTTTTTTTAATTGATTAAACTTAAGAACTTTGCAGTGTCGGAATTTCTACAGTGTATGATTTTTTGTAATTTCGAAAATTTACTATTTGAAATATTTTATTTTTGGAAAATTCACATTACCGGAATTTCACTTTCTGTGGGGTTTTCAGTCGTCCCATAAAATCAATAATTAATTAATGAAATTGATCAAATTTTCGAGAAAAAAAAAATACAAGATATAAAGTTCACAAAGTTGAAAAATTGGAAAAAATTAAAATTCGTTGATTACAAAAAAAAGTAAATAAAACAAATACATTTATTTAAGTAATATATTTTTAATTTTATGCTTTATTTTATCTTTAATAATTTATCAAGAAACCAAAATTCAATGTGGAAATTCAATGTGTTCCGTATTCTCTTGATGCAAGGTTCTTCAGATTCGTTGATTATAAATTTTTGTGAATAAACACCTCATTCTAGAAAACACTATCATATTTTTAGAAAACGATGGTGAAATGATTTCTCATGGTCTACTTTTTTTTCATTATTTTCAATTAATTCAATAATTGTAATTGTAATAATTAGTTTAATATTATATAATGTATATCATTTATATTATCATATAATAATTTTAATTAGCTGAATTATTCAAAATATTTATAACTGAGATAAATACGTCTTAAAGGAGAGGAAATTTGATTTCTTTTAATGGAAAATAATAATTGGAAGTTTTCTACAAAATCGAGACAAGATAAGAATAAAGTCAAAATGTCAAAGTTGTTGTCTCTTGGCAGTCTTTCCTAATTTGCGTTTTTTTTTAATTTATAAAATCATATTACTTCATTGAAAAAAGCAAAAAAAAAATGAATCTTGGATATAGTAGTTGAATTTTCAGCAACTAAGATGAATTTTCAACCAAAAACGAATGAATTTTTAATAAACCAATTTGATTTCCAAATAAAAAATGAATGTTTAATCAAGATGAATTTGGTCGAAAAGACCTATATTACAACAAAAAGAAGAAAAAAAATTTAATTAGTTTAATCTAAAAGAAAAAAGAAATTTTAGGTAAAATGAATGTTGCACAAAAAACTCTAAGTTTTCACAAAATACATGAATTATCTACCAAGTAGTTAAATTTTCCACCAAATAAATTTTCAAAGAAATTGATGATTCTTCAACAAAAAAGTCAATTTTCAATATTTTAGTTGAATTTCCATATTAAAGGATGAATTTTCTAACAAAAAAAAATAGTTTTCAACTAAATAGTTGAATTCTGGCCAAGAATATGTATTTTCAACAGAAAAAATTATTAATCTTCTACCAAAAACGTTGACTTTTTAACAACAACAGAAAACGATTTGATTTAAAATATGAAAAATTGAGAAAAAAATATAGATTTTTAGACTGACTTTTTTTAGGTTACTAGAAAAATATGAAATCCTCGTAAAATCAATGTTATGAGAATATTCAAAAATATTTTATAAGATTTCAAAACAATCATATTCTGCGAAAAAATATCCAGAAGATTTCGAGGCAATTTTTTTTTATTGAAGAATTTTCAAAACTTATAGGAAAAATTTGAATCGTTTTCAAAGATGTCAAGAATTTTTGAAGAGATTTAGAAAATAATTTGAAATTTGAAAGGATTTCCAAAATTTTCAAAAAAGAATCGGGAAGATTTTTAGTCAATTTTAGGAATAGCTAGGTCAGTTTAGACCACAACAAGCTCTAAGCTGTACCGATTTTTTCCTTAAATTTGGTAAATTCCTGTGAAATAATAAAACTTTACTAGAATTTTTCTAGATACGTTCTCGTGGGTTTTAATATCTAAATAAAAATATTTTTCAATTTTCTTCAAAAAACTAGCAAGATTATATTCATATAAATTTAAAAAAAATTTGTCAATTTTTTTCAAATATTTTGAACAAGGGGATCTTCTATCCTACGTGGTTTAAACTACCCTTAACTGAAAAAAATTCGTACTTCCTCACAGGTTTGATAAAAAATTCTAGGTTGGCCTCAATATCGTAGAAAGTTCTCAGAGGAAGGAATAAAATGAGAAAGTATAGAAAATTTGGTGAAACCTTCCCCAGAAATTAAGAAACACCCCTTTTTTAAATAAAAAAAAAAAAATAAATAAAAAAATAAATTTTCGAACTTCCTGCAGTTTCTGTCGCAAAAATGGCATGAATTGGAAAGAAAATAATCACAAAAATTATTTAAAAAAAAGTATTAACTAAAAAATAGATAATATAAGGCACACTTAGTGGTAAAAACCTACCCCCTTAAAATTTTTATCATAGATTTCTTACTTATTGAAAGAAACTTCTATGAAAAAATACGTATAAAAATGTATGAAGAAATATATAAAGATACCATGCATTTTATAAATGTTTAATAACACCCCTTATGATAAAAAAACGACCCCTTAACGTAAACAATTTTTTGAATTATAATAAATTAAATTATTTTACACAAAAGGTTACAAATAATTGATTAGAAAATTTAAAGATTTTAAAGGGGTAGTTTTTGACCAATTAGGGTGCCTTATGCTGTCTATTCTCTAGTTAATATTTTTTCATGATAATCTTAATTTTTTGCCGCAAATGCATGAAATATTCAGAACAGAAACTGCAGGAAGTTTCAAAATTCATTTTGTACTCAAAAAAGGGGCGTTACTCAATTTTTCGGGGAGGTTTTCGAATTTTTTCATACTTTCTTCTTTTATTCCCCTTTCTGACTACTCTCTTGGATATTTATGCTGAACTATAATTTTTGTATTATACCTGTGAGAAAATACGGATTTTTAGGGTTGGGGGTGGTTTAGCCCCCATGGGATCCAAAATACTCTTGATCAACAAATTTGAAAAAAAATCAATGTTGGTTTTTTACCAAATGAAAGCTTTTTAGGGGCGAGCCTAGAAAATCAAATGAACTTTAGTTTTTTTGAGTCGCCCTAATGCACAGGATTTCTTACAAAATATTTAAAAAAGTATTCAATAGAAACAAAAATAGAAAAATATGAAAAACCTCAAAATATTCATACCGGACGATAGGAAAACATCTTAAACTTCTAAATATATTTTATTAAAATGCGAATGAACTTGAAAGAATTGAAGTAAATTCAGAATACTTTGATAAAGTTTATAAAAATTTTCCGTCGTGAATTTCATAATTTCAGACATTTTTTATTCCAAATATTTTATTTCTTGGGACGTATTTTTTTGATTATAAATTATTTCGCATTTGATTATTTATTAATTTCATTGAAAATAATACTCAACATGGAAATCGTTTGTTCCGCATTCTCTTGATGCAAGGTAGTGCAGTCTCGACGATAACAAATTTTCGTGAATAAACACAATTTTGAGAAAAAATCATATTTTTAGAAAACAAAGGTGAAATCATTTCTTATGGCCTACTTTTATCTTTTCGTTACATCTCACTACTTGGAATTATTCCATATTGTGGAAAAAATTAATTTAAAAAAAAAATGATGAATCTTTCACTAAGAAAATTAATTGTCACTACATAGTAGAATTCTCAACCACGAAGATTAATTTTTTGCTAAAAAGACAATTTTTTAGTGATGTATATTAATTTTCAACAAAACAGTTTAATTTAGTCATGAAATAAAATCAATTTACAACAAAAATCGAGAAGCGAAATTTTCAGTTAAAGATTGATTTTCAACCACAAGAAAAAACCTTTCAATCAAAGAAATGAGTTTTCAAATAAATTGATGAATCTTCAGTTGAAATTTTACCTTTTTAAATTCATCTTTTTGGACGAAAATCTAAGAAACATCTTTTTTGTTGAAAATTCAACTATTCCATCCAAAATTGATTCTTCCAACATGCTTGTTGAATTTTCAACAAAATCATGAAATTTTGTACCAGAAAAGATGCACTCTCAATTAAAAATATAATAGTAGACTTTTCAATCAAAAATATTACGATTTTCTTATGACTGGGTTAAATTAATTTAGTACGCATATATTATTATTTTTAATTGAATGAATTGCAGCAAATAAATAATTTATTACTTAAAAAGAGAGAAAAGCGTGTCACTTAAAACATAAATTAACAGAAAACATTTTTTTATTTTCAAATATAATTTGTCTGTGGTTTTAAATACAAAAAGTCTTTACAAACTAATGAAATTCTAACCAAAAAGATGAATTTTCAGGAAAAAAGATGAATTTTCAACCGAAAACGAAATAGTTTCTTTTTCAGTTAAATGGATTTGTTTCTACAATGAAACAAATGAATTTTCAGAGAAACTTGAATGTTTCAATTATCACGTAATAAAATTAATTTTTGCAAAAAAACCAAAATTTCCAACAAAATACTTTAATTTTTAATTAAGGAAGTACTCCTTGCACTGAAATAATAATTCTTAAGAATAAATTAATTTTTACCAAATAGTTCAATTTTTAACGAAAAATATTCTTTTTCCCTGGGAAAATTAAATGTCTGCCAAAAAATAGAATTTTCACGAACAAAAAAAACGATGTTTAAACAAAATAGTTTAATTTTCTGCCAGAAAGATGAATCTTCTGTTTCAAAAAGAATTTTGAAAAAAAAATTATTGTAAAATATCTTTTAAAACATTTTGTTTTGAAAATTTCATTTCAAACATTTTTTTCAATTTTTGACAAAACAGTTAAATTCCAAACCAAAAAATGAATTTTCTACTACACTGATGAATCTTCAACCAAAAAAGTACATCTTCGAAATAGTAGTTGAATTTTCAGCAAGAAAGATGAATTTTTAACCAAAAAAAAAAACAAAGTTTCAATAAACCAATACGATTTAAGAAAAAATGGAGGTTCAAACAATAAGATACATTTTCTAAGAAAAAAAGTTTAATTGTTAACAAAGAACAATTAATTATCACTAAAAATGAAATAGTTCCATTTTCAATTAATACACCTAATTTTCAACCAAAAGAGAAACAATTTTTAACAAAAAGGATCAATCTTTAACAATTAAAGATTTTTCAAGTAATGAAGAAACAAATTTTAATAAAAAATGTTTAATAAAGAAGCGAAAAAAATGAACACCCTCAAATAATTCACAAAATTTTTTTGTTCCGAAGTTCTCTCTTCAAACATTTTTTTACAACAATTCCTTCATTCAAATATTTTTGAAGAAATTTTTGAAAGAAATTAAAAAAAAAATTTTTTCAATTCATTTTCGAAAAAATTGTTTATACATTTCTTTCAAACTCTTTTATTTCAAAACGTTTCTTCAGAATTTTTCTTACAAATTTTTATTAAAAACTCCTTTACAAAAAATTTTTTTTCAACTGTTGTTTTGAAAAAAGTTTTGGAAAATTTTTTATTCTGAATTATCTT
>CAKNXH010060823.1:18937-68864 GCA_932178445.1 Andricus quercusramuli | reverse complement strand
TCATTAAAAATCAAAATCAAATTTTCAACAAAGTCCTTCAAGTTTTACCCGCGCAAATGAATTTTCAATTAAATAGGTCAGTTTTCAACAATATAGTTGAACTTTGAACAAAAGAGATGAATTGTCAAATAAAAATATAAACTTCCAACAAAAAATTGTTTCTCAAGAAAGTGTTTCTATCAAAATTTTTAAACAAAATAGTCGAATCCTCAAGCAAAAAGAGTGTCTGGTAAGAGATAAGTTTTTCAAAAAAAAGTTGAATTTTTACCAAAAAAAAATTTCAGCTTGACTTTCCAACACAAAAGAAAAGTTTTAAATAAGAAGTACATTTTCTATCAATATACTGGAATTTTCAGCGTAAGAAGACGATTTTTCAACAAAACAGTTGTATTTTTATTCAAGAAAGATGCAGTTACAGAAAAATAGATGAATTCTTTAATTAAGAGGACAAGTTATCCAAAAAGTTGTTGGATTTACAATAAAACAGATGAATTTTCAATCAAACAGTTGCCATTTTATCCAAGGAAGATGCAATTTCTATTAAAATAGATACATTTTTAAATTAAACAAATTTTCCAAAAAATATTTGAATTTCTACCAAAAAAAATTTCAGTTTGACTATTTAACAACTAAATATGAGTTTTAAATAAAAAAGTACATTGCACATTTTCTATGAAAAAACTCAATCTTTCAAGCTAAGAAGACGAGTTTTCATAAAAACTGTTGAATTTTCAACCCGACAGTTTCATTTTTTATTCAGGATTTATTTTGAAATTTAAAAAAAATGTAATTTCTTTTTACGCGTGTCCGAAACTAAAGATCTTCAAATTTTAGAGTAGTAAACTCCATCAGGAATTATTTCTAAACTGGAAGATATAATTTTGAGTTAAAAACATTAAAACTTTAAGATTACCCTTTTTTTTAAGTTTGAGCACTTTTACGGTTAGAAGTTGAGTTATTTTAATTTTAAGTTGTTGCAAATGAATAATTGTTCAATTGTTATTTGTACATCAAAATTTGTTTTGAAATCTTTCAAAACATTTTCTTGAAACTATATTTCTCTACAAAAAATCACTTCAAATTCTCCCAGGAACCTTGGAAATCTTTTATTATATTTGAAACTTACAAATTGTGAATTAATTTTGAAAACGTTTTAAAGCTTCGACATACCTTTGAAAATAAGTCGATTTTATTATTATTATTAGATTGGGTTGAGACCTTAGCAGCCCCTAACGCTTGGGTAATCCCGTTGCGTCCCCTTGTGAGCCTAAGCATGACCCCATAGCCCTCTCCATAGGGAGAGGACCGCAGCCACGCTATTGGCTGATATCTGCAACTCACTGATAAAATAATTACCTGTGAGTGTTAGACGTTTCCCCGCAACCGCAGGGCAGTAGCAAAGGATGTGAGTGGATGTCTCACTATCCTTTCCACACAGACGACAGAGGGGACTTTCTGCAAGCCCTATCTTATGTCTGTGATATCCTAACTTCCCATGTCCTATGAATAGTTCTGTTAGGACTTTGATTTCATTCCTCCCGAGCTTGAGTATTTCCCTAGCTCGGTTGGAGTTAAGCTTTAAGCCCAAGAGTGTTTTGGCCTGTCTGCAACCAGGAACCAAATCCCACTCACTCTGATGTTCCTCAGTCAGCCAACTGTTGATTACTTCAGTGACTTAACCTGCTGGAAATACCTACCACTGGCTCGGGTCCAGTAAAATTTCTTCCTGCTGCTAGCTTGGCTAGCCTATCCGATATCTCATTGCCCTTGATACCACTGTGTCCAGGGATCCAAAGCAGAGTGACTCGGTTTTCAGTCGCTAACGTATTTAGTGCTTCGAAGCATTCCCATACTAATAGCGACGTAGTCGTTGTTCCATTCAAGGCCAATATAGCAGCCCTGCTGTCTGAGCAGATACGGATGTTCCTTTTACGGCCGTACTCCCTTGCCTTGTAGGCACACTGGAGTATGGCCATAATCTCAGATTGTAGAACTGTGGCGTAGGACCCCATCTCAATTGTGAAGCCCATTCCATTCCTTCTACGATATACGCCGGCTCCTGCATTCTCCTCGTTCCTGGAGCCATCTGTAAACCAGTTGTCTCCATCACAGGGCAGGTATGCGTCGCCATTAACCCATTCCTCCTTCGTGGATAGGCTAACTCGATACTTCTTGTCGAAGAGGTGGTGAGTGACCATCTTGTCCCTGGGCATGTTCAGGGTCGGCCTTCTCGCGATGACGACTGGGATCTTCACTGCTGTCGAGATCCTTCTGTCATTCCCCAAATTTAGCCTCCAGGCCGCCTTCGCAGCCACGGCCTTAATGGTAAGATGGAGAGGCTCTAAGCCTATTAGTGCCCCCAGTGCCACCGTGGGTGTCGACTTCGAGGCTCCAGTGACGCCTCTCAAAATCAGTCCCCTGATCCTTTCCAGTCGAGACTTCACCGTGGACAGCTCGACCCTGCTCCACCAGACTACCGCCGCATAGGTTAACCTGGGTCGCAGGATCGCTGTATAAATCCACATAAGTGTCTCCGGTTTCAAGCCCCAGCTTTTCGCTACTAGCTTCTTGCACTTGTTTTCCAGGTGCTCATTCCATGACAGCTTCTTATCCAGAATTACTCTTAGATATTTAGCTCGCTCTTTGATTTCCAGTTGTTGTCCTCCAAGTTTCAAAGTACTCGTAGTTCCCCACTTGTACCTTCTGGTGAAAACAACCGCATCTGTCTTACTTGGATTAATTGATAAGGGATCGTCCATAAATTACGTAAGACGTTTTTCTTTTGTTTGAATAAAGAAGGAAATAAAATTGCTGTGAAGTTGAGAAGGAGACAACGATACAAACAAAAGAAAAACGTCTTACGTAATTTATGGACGATCCCTAATCCAGTTTTCTTGCACCATGAGTCTACTATCATCAGTGCTTGCTGCATTACTCCGAAGAGCACATCCAGATGCTGACCGCGCACGATAACCAATATATCGTCCGCATAGCCTATGACGTGAAGGCCCTGACTCGAGAGTTGATAAAGCAATTCATCCACTACCAGACACCACAGCAAGGGCGATAAAACTCCCCCTTGCGGACATCCCGAGTCAATGGTTCCACTTAAAGTGACATCACCCTTAGTCGTGGTTAGATTCCTGTTAGCCAACATGTGGCACATCCATTCCACGACTGCAGTAGGCACACTATGTGTGATCATGGCCGCTCTGATCACCTCTCCAGAGGTGTTATTGAAGGCCCATTCGATGTCCATAAAGGTTCCAATCGCAAGGCCTTTCTCCTTCAGTTGGCCTTCAATTAGGTTCACTGCTCCGATTAGGGCTGTCTCCGTCGAGTGACCAGCCCTGTAGGCGTGTTGCTCCTTGTGGAGCGGTCTGTTTGACAAGACCTTACCACGGATATATCTATCCACAAGTCTTTCCACTGTTTTTAATAGGAAAGAAGTTAGGCTGATGGGCCGGAAATCCTTGGGTGAAGTATAACCGATCCTACCTGCCTTCGGAATGAAGACTACCCTCGTACCCCTCCAGGCCGTCGGGACATATCCCAGCGTCATCCTAGCCCTAGCAAGTCTCACCAGCGGCCCTATGATGATCTCTCCAGCCCTCTGTAAGAGGGCTGGATATATGCCATCCGGGCCAGGAGACTTGCAAGGACTAAAGGATTTCAGGGCCCACCTGACCCTGGCAGGGGTGACAATCTCGTTGGCAAGCTGTCGTTTGGGGCCCAATTGGGCCACATGTGACTTTGCCCGCCTCTGAGCTGCCGTTCCCCCTTCTCCAGACCTTGAAAAGCTTGGAAAATGTGCCCTGATCAGATGGGCCAAGGTATCCCCGTCGGACTCTGAGTATCCCCCTCCGGGCAATTTCAGAGTGCCGAGAATAGCGTCCGGATTTCGAGAAAGCAGCCTGCCCAGTCTAGCCGCCTCAGCTCCCTTCTCGATGTCTGTGCAAATGTTGGTCCAGCTCTCCTGCTTAGCCTTACGTATTGCACCTCTGTATTCGTCCCTCATCGTTGTGAATGACGTCCATAGTTCCTTCGTTTTGCCAATACTGGCACGTCTGAACCTCTCTCTGGTTACCCTGCGAAGCTCTTCGAGTTTCCCATTCCACCAGTATGTCTCCCCAGCCTTTCGGACTCTTGTAGGTCGACAATTACTTTCATAAGTAGCTTTGATGGCTTCCGTGAAAGTTTTGGCTGCTATCTCAAGAGTGTCCACATCTCGAATTGACCTGGGGACCTCTGAAAGTGCACATCTTAGTTCCGTGGAAAACTGATCCCAGTCCGTTCTTCTTGGATTTCTGACCCATTTAGGACCATCAGATACAACGGATTCCAACACGAACTCTATCTGTGAGTGATCTGAGAGAGAGAGTTCATCTGAAACCCTCCACTTCTTGATACTATCCCTAAAATTACTGGTACAGAGAGTGATGTCAATGACTTCTTCCCTGACCGAATTACGAAACGTCGGGGTGTTCCCTGTGTTAAGAATATCTAAGTCTGTAGTGATTAGATATTCCAGTAGGTCATTACCTCTCGAGTTGACGTCCGTGCTACCCCACAAGGTATGGTGGGAATTAGCATCGCACCCCAACAGAAGAGGCACGCCTCTTACCTTGCAATATTCCACCAGTGTACATACCTCCACTGGTGGGTTGGTATCGCTGTCATAAGGAAAATAAGCTGATCCTAGAACTAGCCTCCCCATTCCTTTGAGATCCATGGCTATCACCATCAGGTCTCTCGAACATAGTTCAAGCAGCGGGACAGCACTAACTCCCTTCGTCAGTATACATTCCCTCGGTTTGGCTGCCTTGGGGTCCCTGTAACAAAAAAGACCAGCCCCCCCTAATCCCCTTATGGTATCTCGAACTAACCATGGTTCTTGGATTAGCGAGATACCAGTTAATATGGGTAATGGTCAGACCAGGGGCAGTCATTTAGGTCTGCTCCCGATCTTCCTGCGTCTCAGCAGGCTCCTCCTGTCCCTGGCCGGCAACCCTAAAGTTAACCTGTCCAAAGTGATAGAAGGGCCTGTTGTTGAGGGCCGAAAGGGCCCTCGTTTGGGACTTAGGAATATACACAACTAGGAGATGCCTAGTACCTCCCATTGTGCCACCTTCCTGAGGCTTTTCGTGCCTGACAATCCGCCAGGACGCTGTCTTCAGTGAGGGGTTGAATCCCTCCAAGCGACGGAGCACCTCAGACGGGTCTTCCGGTTTGCCCGGGAACCACGCCGTAGCTCTTACCATCTTTTGGAGCAACTCAACCCCACCCACCTTAAGGGACGCACCTTCCCACGACTCTGTCTCGACCACCGCTTTGAGTAGCCAAGCTTTAGCCGCTGGGTCGGCTGCCACAAATACAAAGACCCCTCCTCTGCAGAAGGAGGTCACAAATTTTGGCCACTGCCCTGGGGACACTTTTCCAAGCGCCCTCCAGGTGGCCTCCCTGAAGATTTCAAACTGCTCCTCCGTGAGCAATGAGTCCGGGTAGTTGGTGTCAGCCACCACCACCGTCAGGGGGTTGGTCCTCTGAGCGGCCGTCAGTCCAGCTCCCGACGACTCTCTGTTCGTCGGCAGCTGGGCCGGCTTGTGCCTCTTCACAGGCCCAGCCACCCCCGGTGGGGTGCCCTCCGAGCCTCTACCTCTCTTTTGGGCCTCAGTGCTGGATGTCAGCCCTTCAACTGCCGACGCTCCAGCTCCCGCAGCTGCTTCTCTAGCCTGCCGCGCTTTTCTCCTCAATCTCCTTTTCTGGGAACCATTGGTTCCATTTTTCTTACTGGAGGGCCGATTGGCCTCTCCCAATAACATAGCCTCATTCAGAGGGACCGTCGATCCCTCAGCTCCCGAGGGAACTGGGGGCACAGCCATCAACTGATCTTGGCTTGCTGGAGAGACAGATAGAGGGGTAAGAGTTGAGTTGGGCCCGTAGAGGCCCAACCCCTCACCCCCCTCCGCCACCTCCCTTCTTTCTCCTCCTCCTTTTCCATCATTCAGCATGTTCAAATTCAAATTAATAATTAATCCCACGAGTAGCTAGGGAAATAAAGGTCAGCCCCTGCAGAGCCCCGCATGCAGGGGTAATACTATTACTCGGGAAGGTCGTCCGGTGTCCCCGAGAGGCCGTTAAGACACCTTCGTAACCCCTAGGTGCCAAAGTGCCATGAGCACGTTCGCTCTACACCCACAGCTTAGGGGGGTGGTCACATTGAGTGAGATACTCAATGTGTAAATATCCGCTTGCAAACCACCATAACAAAAACGGAGGGCTGTTTCTTAGTCGCTATATGGGCCGCAGGTCATTCCTGTTCCGATTACAAACTGTAAGTCGGTCCGGGAGGGGCCTCGACCCAGGGATCCAGAGGCCCGTGTTAGCTAGGCTCTTTCACCCTTCTACCATACCGTAATCACACATGCCAGGAGAGCCCGTTTATAGGGATCCTTTCATTCGTATCCACGCGCATGCAGGCCGAGGTCCTTTTGACCCCTATGTCCCACATGCTTAAGCCTCCTCACCAACTGCAAGGTGTTACAGCCCCCAGGGAAGGAAATAAGTCGATTCTTTTCTAGAATTTTCAATAAATCCTGCGGAATTAAAAAATTTGCCTTAAAATCTTCCTAATTATCATTTTTACAGTTTTGGAAATCTTTTTAAATATCTAAATTTTTAAGAAAATGAAAAAAATTCTTTAGGTTCCTAGAAAAAAATAAAATGATTTCTTATTTAGAACTACTAATTTTAAGAGAAAATTTTTGAGAAGATTTGAAGCTATTTCAAAATATTTCAAATATTCTCAAAGAAGGATTTCCTGATAGATTTTAAGCCAACTTTTTCAACTTTGCATATAAAAAAAAATTTCATCAACAATTTTATTTGAATAATTTGAAAATATTAGAAGGTTTAACAATTTATAAGGGATTGAAAAAAATGTCTCAAGGTTTACGGGTAAGATAAAAAAGTAGAAAAAATCAAGTAAATTGAAGAAATATTCAGCAGATTTGAAGAGATTGTAAAAGAATTTTAGACTGTGAAAGATTTGAAAAAATTCGGATTTTTTAAAAAGATTTGAAACTGAAACACTTTAGCAAAAGAATTTTGAAATGTTTCAAGTGAATGAAGAAACTTCCAAAAATTCCTAGGAAAATTTGGAAGATTTTATTTCCATCTTTTTACATTTGGAATGATTTTTCAAAATTTTTAGTAAATTTCGAGTGAGCTAAAAATGTTTTTAAGAAGTTGAAAGGTTTTAAATAGTTATAAAATTGTTTAACACTCGAAATCATTTCCGAAAATTTATCACATATTTTTATTTCTCTCAAACTTCTAAAAGTCCTAAATATCTTTCAAAAAGGCCCGAATTTTCCCTAATATTTTGTAAAATCCTGTAAAATGAATATTTTTCACCCGATTCGCACGCATAGAGTACAATTTATGATGCTAATGTTTAAATTGATTATCGTTTCATTTTCAGTGGAAAGAAATAAAATCAAAGTGGATAAAGAAAATGGCAATTCAATCAAAGGCTTATACACATATGACGACTCCTGATGTTTCTAAAATTTTAATTATAACCTAGTGTCATTATAATCTGACCCTGGGGTTTAGCATGAGGTTTTGAAAAATAACCAAAAATACATAAATTAATATTTGAAAAATTGGCATGCTTGACTCTAGACCATAGTCATACTTAAGTTCGCTATTCTAAATACTGGTTTTTCTAAAATATTCCTTGTGTGCTACAAAAAAAAAATACAAAAAAATTTGCAGGCACTAGCACAGATATTTTTAATCCAGGCGCAATTGCTAGTGTGTTGCATTAGCAGATTTTTAAGGATGAATGTGTGAATTCAGTGTAATGAACTGTAATAATAAAAATATATGTAACGTTCAATAAAAAGTTTTTACTGTATCTCAATCTGCCGTTTCTTTGTGGACGAAAATTCAGTTTTCCTTCAATTATTATTAGAATTACATAATTTGTGACGATTAACTAACAACGTTGAAAAAAATTCATTTCATTATTGTTACGGATATTTTTAAACACGAAAACCTAGACATATTTTTCTAAACAAAAAAAAAAAAATGTTTTTTGACTCTGATTCTCTGACAATAAATTAAGAGGGTTTTCGAAACCGCATGTAAGGTAATAAATAACAATTTTCGTTATTTTCAAAAACAATTTTTATAAAAGCAAGGGTCTCTATTCGAGTTCACATTCGAGAACCAACCAATTTAGGTATTTTTTAAATTCTCGAACGATAATAGAAAATTCCGGAAATAAAATTGCCGAAACGGGAAAATTTTGGAATGACCAAAAATGTCCAAAAATATCCGATTCTGAACAAGTGAAAATTATTGACTCATACAATGAAAAAATAATAGATAAAATGAATTACTTGTATGTAATAATAGTATAATATGCAAAAAGGGGGGAAATTTTGAATTTCACAACACGTTTTGGAAAATCTTACTAGTAATTTTTGAAATTTAAAAAATTTCGGATTATTTTGGAAATTTCGAACATTTTTGTAGTATAAAAACTTGTATTCATTCATCAAATTTTTCGAAATATTTTTAATTTATAGTAGTTTAGGAAATTTCTATTGAATTTGAAAATTATTGTGATATTTGCAATTTTTGAGAATTTTTGAAATTGACTCTAGTCATTGTTTTAATTTATCAGCGAATAACAAGCAAAAACATAGAAAATTGAGGAAAATTCGAGTAAATTTCTTCTACTATTTTAATATAATAATTACAATTAGTTTGATTGTTGTATTGTAATTAATTCAAACTCCGCATTTGATATCAAAACAAGACAAGAATAATATCAAACTAGCAAAGTTGATCCTCTCAAAAATCTAAAAACAAGTCTTTTGGCGCTTTCCTTTATCTAGCGTTTTTTGGAAATGTGTAAAAACATGTTTTTTTTTATTGTGTTGAATTTTCACTTTTTCATTGTCATTTTGATAGGGGTTTCGGTCATCAATGGGGGGGGTGGAAGAAGTTAAAACTCTTTCTTTGTGGCGAAATGGTAGAAATTGAGGAAAAACTAATGTTGATTAGAATAAGGTACGCCTGACCGAAACCTTTCGTGGCGAAGGGAGATTTTGGTTCGCGCGAAGGGAAGGAAAACGGGGAAGAAAAATGAATGAGTAAATAAAACAGAAAATAGAATATAAGAATCGCGACCCGAAAAACCGAACGAAGAAAACGCGAGAGACTCGATCGAAAAGTCACAACCACGGGGTGATAATTCCCGAATCGAGCCCTTCCTAAGGTCGTTCGGTCGACAGTCCGGTGACTGGCAACTGCCGATCCCAAGCGAACGAACGAAAACGCGATCGCGCCACGCACTGCCGAGAAACGAGATGCGACCCGTCCGCTCGATTATTCTGACCAGGTCAGAATAATCGACACTTCATCGCTAACCTGAGGGCTCAGTCGCTGATGGACAACCTCCGACACCATCGAAGTTGGAAGATTCTGGATCCCGGATGACTCCTGTTAAATTTAGCTGGACGCTAGAAAACTCGACTGTAAATTTGATGGTTGATGAAAAAAAAAGAAAACTGGTGGAAATAAAAAGAAACCGGAATTTAAGAACTGCAAACACTGGATTTAATTAATAATGTTAGGGATACGAGTCTAATCGAACGATTAGTCGGCGTGAAAATCGTTGTCTAATGATCCGACTCGCTTCTCGCTCGACAAGCTACTACTAACTGCTCATGATTTTTTCCCGATAGCAACCGTCGAGACAGTTGAAGTCTAAATAGAAACATTTGAAAATCTTGTTTCTCAAACAAACTTATTGTGTGATTCCTGACTAGCAACCGAAAAGTCGAGAGCCATCTTTTATTTAAAATAAATGAAAGTTGAAGTGAATTCGCGGAAAACATGAATTTAAATTTGAAAGATCCAATTTCGGAGGATAATTTGGCCGACTTATTTTCGGAAAAACGGAAGGCTGAAATCGCAAACCATGCTTGAGGATTAAAACGATGGTCGTTGAAAATATGGGATATATCAATTTTCATCTCCACTTCCACATATCCAATGTTCCAGTCTAACTTTCCCCCAGTTGCACAACTTGCAGGATCTCTTCTTCTCATACAACCAGTATCTGTTCAATTTCTCCATATTCCCACATTCTGTAGATATCAAAAATTATCTTTATGCTGGAATTATAATTAAAATGCAACTGCTTTTGGATAAAGTTCCGAGTAGGTGTAATCTTCGATTCCTTTCAAACTCCATATGCTTATGTATTTTGACAAGCTAATTTTCTCCGCGATTGATGATTTCCGCGAAAACTAATCATATATCTGACTTTACCGTTCGCAAAAATATGATGTTTTCAGCTTGAGTATGATCCTCCAGAATCGGGGGAAAATGCTTTAGGGGTTGCGACTATTTGAATTGATTCCAACTGAACAATTCTAATCCAAACACAAGAAGAAACTGACTCTTGTGAAATCTGAAATGAGTTGCGGCCAGTTCGTATGCTATGAGACAGGATAATATCGTCACACTAACACCATTGCGGAAAATACGTAGCTTGAGAAACGCCACATTTTCGCAGCGGCCGGTATGCCCATTCCTTACTGTTTCGCTGGAGGCTTCAACATTAGATAAACTTTTCGGAAAATCAGCATCGTAAACGATCAGTCGATTTTAGAAAATTTGAATTTTAAATTCAAATTTACTATAATGAATAATCGTGAAAGTATTAAATCTGTGATCAGTCGATTTCACGGAAAACTGTTGCGGACCGCTTCTCGTTTTGTAGGGAAACGCCCATGATTGCTCTTGACAATCACTTCGAAGAGGTAAGTGGCATTGGAGGTGTCAGCGAAATCGTAAGAATTAATGTGTGGAAGATCGCCCGCGAAAATACGAGCGAGAAAAAGTAGTGGAAAGATCATAGATCCTCGGAATGATCCACAGAGGACATCCCTACAACTATAGGTGGGAAATCTGTCTTAGTAATAATGAGAAAGATCATGCTACTCTAGTTGAATTAAGAAAACACTATGTGGCTAGAGGAGAAGAGATCCGCATCGATTGTTGGAAGGGTTATAATAATCTCAATGATCTTTGTTTTGTCCACCATACAGTGACTCATTTCGAGAAGTTTGTCAATCATGAAACTGGAGTGCACACACGGAACGTTAAGTCATCTTGGCAGAGGATGCGGCGATTTCCCTCACCAGGAGGAGTGCACAAGAGCAATTTTGCAAACCATCTCTGTACATTTTTGTGGCGTCAAAGGCTTAAGAAAACAGGTGCTGATCCGTTGGAAAGACTGATCGCAGGTATTAAAATAAATTACACTGGACACTGAATTTAATTAGAATTTCTAATTGTAATATATTTAAATATATTATCTAGTTATGAGAAAGATCAATATATCAAAAATAATAATGATTCAATAATAATCTTGAAAATCAATCATAATCAATAATAATTCAAAAAATTCAGAATAAATATGCTCTTCAAAATACTTCAACCGTCGTAGGTTGAAGAGCGTGATGAGGTTCCAAGCCGAAAACAATGGGGATACGATGTAAAAACTAAATGTAAAACTAGAAAATAGCTCTGATTCCGAATCCTAAGCCATATTTTCATAATTCAAAATGGCCGATCAAAGGACCAGGCAGAAAATGTACACGAAATGGACCCCTGTCGATTCCGATCAAACTTTGTAAAATTGTTGTTCTCATCAAAAAAGGAACATCTGTAAGGGTCAATGCGCGTAAATTAAGGATACTAAGTGAATTTGACAGCCTGGAAAACGGCTGCTTGTGTGGAAATTGAGGTAACCTAGTGAATTTGAGAGGCTGGAAACGGCCGCTTGCGTGGAAATTGAGGGAACCGACTGAATTTAAGAGGTTGGAAACGGCCGCTCGCGTGAAAATTGAGGGACCTCAGTCAATTTGAGAGGCTGGAAACGGCCACTTGCGTGCAAGTTGGGGGAACCTAGTGAATTTGAGAGACTGGAAACGGCCGCTTGCGTGGAAATTGAGGGAACTCAGTCAATTTGAGAGTCTGAAAACGGCAGCTTGCGTGGAAATTAAGGAACCCAGCCAGTCTAGAAGGCTGGAAACGGCCAATGTGTGCTTGATGCCGATCAATCATCGCGCATGTGCAGTATCGAGAAATCACGAACGTAGCAGAAGAAAGGACGCGTGTGTTCCGCTTGTGTTTTTGTGTTTACAGTTAAAGTTTGTGGTTTTATAATTGAAAACAATGCCACGTAAGTGTAGAGAGCGAAACATTTCACGAAGAAACAATGTGAAATCGAAACGACATAGTGGAGAATCTTTTGTATCAATATCAGGGAAGAGAGAGCCGCAAAAGTACAGAAATCGCGGCGTGTCTATACGACTATTTTACACAAGAAGTGAGGAAGGGTTATATGAGAAAATTATTTCTTTGGAGCGAAAACTACGGGGGACAAAACAAGAATAAATTCAGCATTGCTATGTATATATGGTTCTTATTGAAAAAAGTTATTTTGACGAGGTTAGTTATAAATTCTCAGTAAAAGGCCACACATATATGGCTCCCGATAGACTTGGGCCTCATCGAAAAATCGGCACGCAAAACCAAGATGTTTGTTCTGAAAAATGTTGCTGCCCTGATCGGTTCCACTGGAATTGAAAATCCTGATATTGTTTGATTACAGTGACAGTTGGGTTAAAAAAAATTCTCCGCGAAGGTAGACATTAACACTTCTGTGCAATTTCTTACACATTTCAATTCATTATTTTAATTTATTAATAAATTTGTATGTTTACATATTACATGATGGATGATTCTTCTAATTTGGAATTAGAAGAAGGCCCCACAGGATCAGGTTTAACGGAGGCGAAAAAGAAAGACTTGGTGAAGATTTTACCTTCTATGCCTCCTTGGGCGCGGCAACAATATATGAAAATTATTCAGAGGCATTGAAATATGCATTACGATCCATATGCAGATGATGTTTACTGTTTTATAATATTTCTTTCTACGATTCTGTAATAAAAAGTTTTGAAAAAATTGTCCTCGAATTCAGCACTAAATGACCTGAAATGCAATTTCTTATTTTCCGGAAATATGCAAAATTATTGTTGGTATCGTCATTTGAAGTGAATTTGAATGCAAATGTTTAGTTTTTTCACAACCTGCAAATAAACTTCACAATTAATGTTGAAAGATGTTAAAAGTCGACACAGGCACGAAATCTTACCTCAAAATTCGACATGTTTAATAGCTTTTTGTAAGCAAACTCTTTCTTGTTCGATAGTGCATAAAGTATCTCAGAAGAAATTTCTCATTTTTCTTTCAAATGGTCCAGCTGAATTTACAACATGTTTTTATTCTCTCATGAAAAATGTTTGGTATAGCGCTAGACCCCTTCTGTATTTCTACCCTTCAGTTTTCGAGTTACTAAGGGTTAAACTTCGAACTGTTTGAGAAAACCGAGGTAAATATTTGAAAAACAGAGCAAGAAATTTTCCCCACAACATTTATCACGCTCTGAAGGTGGAAATCCTCAGAAAGTCATCACGTTAAGACACACCAACCCAGTTGAAATAATCTAAGTCAACCCGAACCAACCGACCCAAACCAGCCAACCCAAATAATTGAACAAACATACATGAACCAAGTGAATTGAACGAACTCAAACGAAGCAGACCGAACGAACTAACCCAAACGAATGAAATCAAACCAATCAACCTAAGTTAATCAAACTAACTCGATTAACCGAAACCGGCCGACCAAAACAACCAACCCAAAGCACCCGAACCTGAACAAACGAACCAAACCAAATGATAAACACAAACGAAAAGACCCAAACGAGTCACCTCGAACGAACCCTAACGAAATCAAGCAAGCGAGCGAACCCAAAAGAACTAAGCCAAATAAAAGCAACACAAATGATAGAACACAGAACAGACTAAACGAACTAACCCCAACAAATGAACCTAAACGAACCAAACCGAAAGAAAATTTTCAAACGAATTAGTCCAAAAAAAGAAATAACGCAAGGGAGCATGTCCGAACCGCATCAACAGAAACGGAAATAACGGAAGGAACTAACCCGAATCATCAAATTCACCTAACCCTAACAAATTAACGAACCGTGCTACTTGGCTGCAGTTGGCGCAGAATTGAAGATCGGTATTGGAAACAATTTTTGTAATTTGAATCAATAATTATAAAATAATGCACAAGAATATATAGAAATTGTATTGATCAAATTTCCTTGTAAACCATAAGTTGATCTTCGGCATTCAATTGGAATAGGTAAGGTGAGAGAAACGAATGTTGTCCAACAAAATGTCTAGATTTTAGGTATCCTTACGTGACCACGTTTATGCAAGTACCATCTTGCGGATATTTCCGTTTGACGGACTCTTCTATTCATTCTATGCGAGTGCAAAGATTGTGTGTATGTCTGGTGTACTTTGATATTTGTAAGAATTGTTATCCCATCTGCTTTGTGTGTGTGTGTGGTTGTGGTGGACTCGTGTGTGCGAATAACTGTACATCAATGTCCTGTGATTATGGTACCATTTTGTATTTGTAATAGCGGCTGTCCTCCCTGCTTTATGCATATGGGTGTGGAGGACGGAGAACCGTGCATGCTGCGAGCGCCGTGTATGAGGCTATGCGCTCTGTGTAAGCATAGGGCATGTCCTTATACACGGAACTGTCAGCATATAGCATTATATTAAATGAAGACGTCGATATCAAGGATTCGCATCGACTGCTCGTTGGCCATTAGGGTGAACAAGGCGTAACCTTTCATGGAAACGGCATGTAAATCCGTAAGGATGAAGTCCCACTGATGCATGTAACTAGGCGCAAAACGCTGAACATCAAATCGCTAGATACTTCAGCCATTGAAGCTCTCCTAGTAATCCACAGAAGCACTGTCGTTGGCCGAAATGTCTAGTGCTTTGACGTTTTGTTCCAACTTTTACGCTACCATCGGACTCCCACGCAGTTTCCTCGACGATGACTTTAAAATGTTTAAAAGACTCAACTAATCAAACTTCAAAAACTATAGTGACGTATTAGACCTTTGGACTCTAAACCGATTAATAGAGAAGGCTATCGTATCAAGATTCATGATACTCAATAGATACTCAATACCGTTTGCATGCTTTTCTCAACTTTGACACAAATGTACATTGCAAGATTCGACTATTCGCTAAAGGTGTCAACATGTATTAATTCCAAATCTTTTTCTTGTATCTTCATGACTACCATATTTCCGGAACATGTTTTTACAATGACACCACTAACGACTACGCCTTCTACGTAATGGTAATGGATTAAATCATCTCTCGTTCCATGTTGCTGTATGTATTCCACCCATCTGGTCACGGATCAAAAAATGTAGTGCAAATTTCATTATTTTACGGAAAACTTGGATGCTAAGTATGTTACGAAAGTGTGCGATATTTTTACCTTGCCAATACGGGACAAAAACAAACACTCGGAATTTGCGGATGCGATCGTGATGACATGCTCAGAGGCTCACGTAACGATCTGCCCCAATGAAAGCATTTTACAATTGACAGGAAAGGAGACATTACTCAATAGTCTGATTTATTAAAAAGTAATGCGCTAATTAAAAGTAAAGTAAACTATTAGTTAAACGTATTACATATTAATATCTGCAATTCCTGCGAGACGCTTCTGCAAAAAAAAAAAAGAGAGAAGAAATCAAGATAAGTGACCGAGATGAAAATAACCAAATTTATGTTCCATTCTAAATTTTTATGCATTGATCATTACATTATTGTTCTCACGAATCGATTTCCCATTTCTCAAGGCATTTCTAATGTGTCCTATTTCTGTGAGTCCGTTTACAAATTGAGATCTGGGCTTGAAAATAAAATACGTTAATTAGATGTAATACCAATCTGGGCTCTTTTCATTCCGGCGTACACAATTGTCAGAATGAACGAACAAAATTAATCAACAACTTCTGATATTTGCTGATTATTCCTGTGAATTCAATATAATTCACCTGACAGCTATGCTAAGTCTGAAATTTCACTAAAAATAATGCAGCTACGAAGGTACAACGTCAAAATTGTATTTGTTCAAAGTTTTATGTCGAAGAAGAAGTTTCTTCTAGCTATATGTCCGAATATAGAAATCCATATTAAAGGATTTTTCGAGTGAGAGTGGAGGGGGTAAAAATAATTTTTAAATTGAAGTTTTTGCATTTTTCAGAATGTATCTGCTCTCTATTATATTCGAGGAACGATATTTGGTTATCATTTGTGACAAATTATTATTCACTTACTGTTCAAACAAATTATAAACAATATAATTGTTCAGTTTATGAAATTATATATATAGGTGGTAAATTTACATACTTCAGACCAAAAAAGTAGATTAGATGTTAAAAAAATGTATTGCATCTCAGCTGCCAACGTTTCGAAAACAGGTTTGTTTTCCTTATCAGGACATAAAGTTCAAATTAAATTCCGAAGTTCGTCAAAACATCTTAATTGTTATTTGAGATTCCTCTTCCTCATCTTCATCACTTATAGAGCTTCATTTTTTACTTGAAATTTTGATTCCTTCGTTTAAAAACTTTAAATTGTTTAAATTTTTCCAAATTCATGCTTTTAAAAATTTAATAATTTGGTTAATTTAGTCATAAAGTCAGAGACTTTACGACTTTTTTGCTCCATTTTTCACAAAAATGGAAAACAATTGAAAACATTGAAAACAATGCCCTGTCATTATGATGAGAATGTAAAAATATTAAATTAAACAAATACTTTCATTTAATAAACATATTTGCGACTTTATATATTATTTGATCATTTATTAATTGCAAAAAAACTTAATGAAAAAACCACGATTTATCAGTGAAGTATAGTAATTTTTAATCGAACAGTTTAATTTTTAACTGAATTTATTTTTAGTTTAAAATTAATTCTTAACTAAAGAGAAATGAACATTTGCATTCATCTTCCTGGAAGAGGATATATTTTTAAATATTATCTCTTTTGTTGAAAGTTTTTAATTTCCATTTCTATAAAAGACTTTTCAATAGACCTCTCAATCGGAAATATAAGAATTTTCAAATTCAACTAATGGTAGAAAACAAATCTTTGCTTCTAATTCAGAGAAAGAAAAAAGTCAGAAAACGGATGTGAAGAAAACATTTCTTTAATTCAAACATAATATTTCTGTCACAAAGTCTTTACAGAAGGTAATTAGATTCTCAACCAAACAGACGAATTTTCAGCATAAAGATGAATTTTCAACGCTAAACGGAATATTTGCTTTTTACTCAGAAGAAACTTCTTCCCCTAATTCACAGTGAAATTCTCAGCTAAAAAAATTGATTCTCAACCGAAAAAGCAAAAAAAAAAAATGATTTTTTAATTAAGAAGATTCATTTTTTGCGAATAAGAAAAAAAAATTCTCAATAAAATTGTTCAATTTTCAATCAAAAAAATGAATTTTGATCTAAACTGATGAATTTTTAACAAAGCAAGTATATTTCTAACATATTTGTTAAGTTTTCAGCAAGAAGAATGAATTTTGAATGAAAAAAGAACTAATGATCAATGAACCAATTAGATTTCTTAAACAAGTGTGTTGAATAAAAAATGTGTTCCATCGTAAATGTTGAATTTCTAAACATAAGACAAATATTCTACGAAAATTGAATTTTCTACTCTCACATAATCATATTTTTCAACAAATATTCAATCTTCAACCAAAAAAATTGAATTCACAACCAAAAATTATTCTTCAGGCAATGAAAAAAGACATATTCATCAAAAGTATTGACCTTTGAAGGAAAAAAAGAAGAATTTTCTGCAAAATGGTTCAATTTCTACCTTGAAAATGTGAGAAAAGTTTTAAAAACAATCAAATTAAAAAATGCGTGGAATTGTAAATCTAGGTTGAAAAACATGTTATTCAAACTGATTCTGAGGTCTGGTAAATAGAACCTTGATAAAAAAAACTGCATTTCATCTGCGTGTTTTCGATTCATCATGAACCAATTCCAAATGGAGACAAGGTAATTGTGTCAATATTTTCAGTATGCAAGTGGCCCAAACTCAGTACCTCGACAAAATTAGGAAAAGAAAGAAGTGAATTTACTGTTTCTACTGAAAATCCTACTATCCGATTTTTTTGGGATAACTTTAAGTTGCGTCCAGGATGACGCTTTTTATCCTTACTTTGGTGGCCATTTCTGTTGGTGAGTTTATATTATTTATTTAGAAATTTACCCTTATTGATACAAAATTATTTTTTGCAATTGCAAATTCCTTTCTTCTGTGGTGAAAATCACGCACCAGATCATTAAAACTGCGGTCCTTCTTAGTTGAAAATTCATTTTTCAACTGAAAATTTAACTGGGGCACTCAATTTTCTTGCAGGCTATCATTTATTTTGTAACCATTGCTTGTCATAATATCGGGAAGAACGTTATCAAACTTCTTTCAAACAAATTTTCGCTCAATGTTGCATGAATTTCGAATAAACGAAAATAAAAATTTTAAGACCTGTATTCTTTTATTTTGCATTTGTTTAGAAAGTCCAAGAATCACACAAAATCAAATATTCGATGTTTTTCTAGTGGTTATTCAGATGGCTTATTTATTAAACCTTGAGTTTTCAACAGATTTTTGTATAATTGTAAAAAAGAAACAGGTCAAATTTTGATTCACTATTTGTAGAGTTAGTTATGGTAGAGGCTAGGATTAAGGATTGCATCATTTTACCGTTAAATACTTTGAATGTTCCATAAAATTTTTGAAAAATGTGTAATATATGTTTTCATTTTATGATAATTTAAGTCACCGTTTCTAATTCTGCATATACTTTTTCATTTACTTTTTATCTTGGCAAAATTGTAATGAAAAATGTTTGTAGAATATATATAACGACTCACTTTCGAACAATGATTCGGCAGATTTTAAATACTGACGTGAAAAAGACAACTATGCTCATCTCGCCCCACCCTAACCAAATCTATTTTTGATTAGAAATTCTTTTTTTTTTAATTCTAGTACTTGTTTGGAAATAAATTAAATAATTTCGTTAAAAATGTGACAATAACATTTTTTGTAAGAAATGTATCGTTTATAGAATGAAAATTCCACTTTTACTTGAACCGATCGAATTTCTGCTGGATTTTCTTTTAAGTTGTGAAATGCTCAAATTTTTTCCAACGTGAAAATTCACTTCCGTAAAATCTTTTAGTTTTCCCCCACACTCGCATGAGAAACAGAAAAAAATTATCAAATCAGTCACGCCATAAATCATCTTGCATACTTTGTGATTAATCCCTTATTTAAAATATTTTTATGATAGATTATCCGACGCTTCTTTTACTAATATATCTATATAATTTCAGGATTCTCAGAAAGCTATGATTATAATCAACCCCCGGAAAGTACCCTCGAAGGACAATTACAAAAAAGATTCGATATACAGCCTAAGGATATAACGAAATGTAAAATTGCTGATCACGATAAATGGCAGGGCGAAGTAATGGCTAAATTGAACGCTCTTTCTAATGCTCGTAGTGGCAAGCATCCCAAGACAGGCGATGCTTTGATACCGTATGTAGAAGCTGTCATCATGACAGCAGTCAAATGCGCGACGTCAAAGTATGTGGAGGATAAGGTGACAAAGTACATGAAAAAGTAAGTTCGTTTAATGTTGTATATGCGAATTTGAAACTATTTCTTAAGATATACGCACACATATATAGAAGGGCACTGCTGTCCTGAAAATCTGAAACTCAAATTGGATGTAACGTTTCCTTATTTTTTGCTTTACAGTCAGCAGCGTAACAGCTATAACACCTGAAATTTCAAACGCGTTTTTCTCGAAACTAGATTGTTTAAACTGGCGACCTTGATTTCTCAAAAACGGTTCCATTGATTGCTTTCAAATTTTACCAGAACATTCAGCACACGTACGGCTATCGCCAGAACTAGGATTTTTGAAAAATATTGAACCGTTTTTTTCATACAGAAATAGTCGCAAAAAATCATGAAATTTTGTGTCTTAATGTTAAAAAGCATTGAAAAAATTGAATTTTCGAAATTTTCAAAAGATCCTAGTTCCGGCGATAGCCATCCGCCTATAGATTACCGTCCAATTTTGTTTTTTGATTTCGGATAAGCCACTCTGACAGAATCATGGTCGCCGTTTACCTACCTTTTTTTACATGTTTGCCATTCGCTCAATAAAACTCGCGAGCAAGATCATATTTTTGCATATGAAAATTCAGAGTTACTACTAAAGACTGACTAAACATATCGTAAAAATTTGGAAGCTCTGTGTTTTTTTATTTCGCTACAAAAAATTTCTACAAGACCTTAAAAAATTAGGCTGTCACACGGGATGTATAATAATATATAATGTATAGATGTATGTATAGTGATATGATATTCTCTTTAAAAAAATGCTACAAAATTGCAATTGAAAAAAAATAACTTCGAGTCAAATTTCCAATCAAGATAAGTTGAGTAATGAGAGTTGAGAGAATTGATTGTTTAAATAATTGATATATTTATTAATAATATTATATTTGAATAATGCTAGAAAGGTGCGGTTTTTTTAATTTCTTGCTGTTTATCCAATATTCAATTGTAGGGAAATAATAATGAATTCAACTTAACAAAATAATTGTTTAGACATATCATCATCATTGTTAATAATATTCTTTTTGCTTAGTTGGTGAAATGTTGCGGTTATTTTTTCTAAAATTTTCAACTGTTTGTCTATTTTTCATTAGGCGTGACTTAATAATTAATTAGATTCAGCAAAAATAATTGTGTAAACGAATTATTATTGTTCATTACCTTCTTGTGCTTTCTACTGAGTGAGGTGATAATTAATTAAAGTTAACAAAAAAGTTCTTTAAACAATTTAATATTGTTTATAACTATCTTTTCTTAGATAAGTGCTAGAAAGTGGCGGTTTCTTCTAAATTCTGTAGCTTTCCATCGCATTTTTATTTACGAACAAATGATGAGACAACCACAACAAAAATAATTTTTCGAATGGTATTGTTGTTTTAAGTAAATTACTTTTGCTCTTTTCCCAATGCTTAAAAAAAATTAATTTGAAGAAAAAAAGCTATTTCACACGAGAGGCAAAAACAAAGAATTTTAAATATCTGTTTTATTTCAGAAAAATATATTTATGAAAAGGAGCGAGATTATTTGAAAAATAGTTTTCTCTAATGTTAATTTATTAATTGTTAGTCATTGAGCACGCGAAGCAAAGTAAAAGATTTGACAAAAAACCGCCAGTTTCGAGCACTTATCTAAGAAAAGATAGTTATAAACAATATTCAAATATTCAAACAACTTTTTTGTTAACTTTAATTGAATATTAACTTACTAAGTAAAAAAAGAGAGAAAGGTAACCATTTTCGAAAAAACGCAACTATCAGGCATTGGTATAGATAAAGGTAGTCACGAACAATAATAATTTGTTTAAATAATTATTTTTGCTGAATCTAATTGATTATTGAGTCACGCCTAATGAAAAATAGACAAACAGTTGAAAATTTCAGAAAAAAACTGCAATATTCTACCAATTAAGCAAAGAGAACATTATTAACAAGGATAATAAATTGTTTAAACAATTATTTTGTTAACTTGAATTCATTATTACTTCACTTGAAATGAAAAGTTGACAAAAAGCCAGAAATGTTGAAAAAAAAACGTATTTTTCGAGTATCACTCTAATATAATATTATTAATAATAATAATAATAAATTGTTTAAACAATTAATTTTCTTGACTCTAATGATTTACTTAGCTTATCTTAATTGAAAGTTTGACTCAAAGTTTTTTTTTTAACTGAAATTTCTTGGAATTTTTCTAACAGAATATTATCAAAATTGATAATAAATTGTTTTAACAATCACTCTTGTTAACATTTATGAACCATCACTTCTCTCGAATTGAAAATTGGACAAAAAATGGAAAATTTTTGAAAAAACCGCGACTTTTTAACTCCATTCTATGAGAAAATTGCTAAAAACAATAATAAATTGTTTAAACAATTCATGTGAACATCTAATCATGAGTACACATGTTAAACTTCATGAGGCTTGCGGCACCACTAAATATCATTTTTTTTGTTTTCAAACAAAAAATTGATCTATTTTTGTGTGGATTTGAACAAATTTCTGGGGTGTCCCCATAAAAATTCGAAAAAAAAATGTTAGACCATCAAATTCTTCTACATGAAAAATCATCTTTCCCTTTAAGATAAAAAGCAATACGCACGCAGAGAACGCAATTGATGATGCTAACGTTTAAATTCAATATCACTTCATTTTCAGAATTCAGGGAAAATCATAAACTGGATGAAGAGAATGGCAAGTGAACCAAAGGACAATACACATATGACGACTTCTGATCTTTCTACAATATATTTATGAATTATTATTATTATGAACAGTCATAAATATTTTTTATGTACTACAAAAATTAAGAATTAAAAAAAAAATAAGAAAAAAAATCGTAGGCAATGCTAGTACAGATATTCTAATGATAGGTGTAGTTGCTGGAGTTTTGAGTCATTATAGTTTTCTCTTAAGGAAGAATGTGTGAATTTAGTGTAATGGACTGTAATAATAAAAAAATATTTAGCATTCAATAAAAGAATATCACCATATCTTAATCTGCAGTTTCCTTCTAAAAAAAAAATAAATTTTTCTTTAATAATTTTTAGAATTACACATGCAATTTATGTAAGAAATTCATTGCAATTTTTTTTTTCAAAGGAGGAGTTTAACTTTTACCTACGCAGTTAAATTTTCAATCGAGAAAAAAGTTTTCAATAAGATAGTTGAACCTAAAACCTAGGATATGATTTTTCATCTAGAAATACGAATCTTTAATAAAAAAATGACTTTTTAACAAAGTGGTTCAAATAGAATCCGAATTTTGATACAAATTTTGCATTCATTCAAAACCTTTCCAAATGCTTATAAAGCTTATAAATGTTGTGTTCGACATTTTCGAAAATCCACATTGTATTTCAAATGTTTCAAAATCTTTTAACGTATAAATTATTTTGGAATCTTTTCAAAACTTATAAATAAATTTCAAACTTACTCGATTATTTTTCAAATTATTAATTGTTCAATTGTCATTTATTATTCAAGAATTTTTTAAACCTCCTTATAAACATTCAGTAAATGAGCTGTTTAGTGGAAAAATAAAATTATTAATTCGAAGGTTAAATTCTTTGGTATAAAATCAAATCTTTCGTTAAAAAATATTACAGAGTTGAAAATTCAACTATTTGAATAATTTTTTTTTTGGCTGCGTCTAGTCCTCCTGAAAAATTAAGGAAGTTAGAAAGGGGGATGTACTATCAATCCCGACTTTCGGGACGACAAAACACTTTTTTTTTATTTGTATTTTCTTGTAGAAGATTTTCATATTTGGTTTCAAAATTATTTTTCAAGTTTCATCATTAATTTTCCGAACTGACAATGTAATTATTCTATTTATCCTATTTTCCGTTCAAAATTCAACTGTTTTTTATAGAAATTTTGTTTTTCGGCTTAAATATTTAACAATTTGGTAAAATATCAAACTTTTTGGTTGGAAATCCAATTTTTTGTTCAAAATTTATATTTTTTGTTGAAAATTCAACTGTTTAACAAGAATTTCAACAAAAATTCACGATCTTAGTTGAAAATTCAACAATCTGGCTCAAATTCCATTTTTTGATAGAAAAATAATTCTCTTGGTTGAAAATACGTCTTTGTAGATAAATATTGAATTATCTGATGAAAAATTTCTCAGTTTCTTTTACATTTCCATTATTTTGTTGGAAATTCGATTTTTTTGCAGTCATCCTTTTAACTCGCGAATTGAAGCGTTTTGATGAAAATTCGTCTTTTTGACTTTATAATTAAACTATTAGGGTGAAACTTCAACTATTTTATTAAAAATTCATCTCTTTCGCCTGAAAGTTCAACTACTTGATTTTTAATACAACTTTTTGATTATCCAATTTTAAGTGGACAATTAAATACAAATTTTAGAACAAACAAAATTAAGGGTATCATCGGTCTCAGAATACGGAAATTTGGAATTTCATCACAATTAATGGTCTAAAATAACACCCCAACATTTCTTCATCTGAAGTTTGAATAAGTTGGAGGGACCTGAAAAAGAGCAAGAGAAAGGAAGATACAAATCTTCAGTAGTCCCAATGGCCTTGAACCAAGAAAAATGAATTGGAACGAGAGCAGAGGGGTGAAAATTTCTTTTTTGGAATGTTGATTGTGTCAGCAACGAAGATGAAGACTTCTGGAAATTTGTAGGAAGTTTGGGTTATGTCGGATTAACAGAAACTTGGATTGAGGAGAAAGATTATGCAAAATTCAGGCAACTGTTACCTGAGGGTTACGAGAGAAAGCAAGAAAGGAGTATCAAGTGGAGTTATCATTGCAAGAACAAGGAGAGAAATAATAGAGAAAGAAGGCGGAGCGAAGAATTTTAAAGGAGCCCTGGACAGCAAAATGACTAGAGGGAGCAAAACATGGAATATATGGACAATATACTGCAAAGAGAAGATTAGAGATTTAAGAGCTAGACTGGGTGAAGAAATTGAGGATGAGGGGAATAAAAACTTACTAATTGGGGGAGACTTTAATGCAAAAACGGATACAAAAGGAGCAATTTACATAGGGCCAGAAGAAGAAGAATCCAAAAGAGAATCCAAAGACAAAGTATCCAATACAGAAGGAGATCAGCTAATGAAGTTAGTGAACAGTAAAGGATGGTGTAGGGGTGAGTGGGGTAGGGTGTCAGGCTTTGAGTAAATGTCCTTTTTCTATAATTTGCGAAAAAGTGCCAGTTTTTCCACCTGTTTTTGGTGTAAAAAGTGACCGATTTTAGGTCGATGACGTGGCGCATGCGCAGTGCCGACCTTTCCGGGCAACAATGAAAAAAGTGGACGGATGGAGTGGAAAAAGTAAATTGACGCAGTGACAAAAGTGAGGCACCGTGAAAAAAGTAAATAAAGTGCAAACTGCTTCGTGTTACTCCGGGTGTGTTCGTGCTGCCCCGGGTGTGCTCGTACATCGTGCGCAGCCAACTTCATTCTATTTTCTGAATCCGTCCCTAACCTAAAAGGCCGTCAGTTTCTCTGAAAATACGGTGTTATTGTTGCGTCAATCGACAAAAAAATCGCCTAGTTTTTACACAAACAACAGGCAAACAAAAACTAGCACTTTTTAAACAAATTATAGAAAAAGTATCGTGTCCCACTCATTGAAAAAGCGACGATTTAAAACTCATGTGATAGGCACCCTCGCTCCGCTCGGGGGGCTAACTTCACACTCGTTTTAAATGTCTCGCTTTTTCAACTTGTAGCACAATATACTATTGCATTATAATTGAAATGTTAAGATTTACTTAAATCCGTTTTTTAACAACGTTATTATTTGATATTAAATTAATTCGTTGGTCTTACATATGGGTCAGCATACCCCATACCATGGGGCATGGTGTCCATCATATTAGTCCCGGTTTATTTCATGAATATGAACGCTGTAGAATAAAAAGCGTACAACATAATGATTCTTGATACTATAATCTAAAGAAAAAAATTACTCGAGACATGGTCAACACTAAATAAATGTTTTCTTATCAATCAAAGTAAAGTATGTCGCAAAACCTAGTTATAACCTCTTACTCCTGGAAGATTCTATTCACCGTGTAAAGATCTGCATTTGCCTTCTACAGATATCTTGTTTACCGAAAGGTAACAAAGGCGCGAAAATTCGAAAGAGGCATTGATCAATAATATTTGAAATACTATTTATTGAGTTATTGTTCAGCCCATATAATTATGGGCACGCTAAAAATAAAGAGAATTGCTTAAAGTGTGTTTGAAATGGGAATTCATAAGTAGGAATGGAAAAAACTTTATTACAATAAGTTTCATTCTTTTTATGTTATAACCTCAAAGTTTGCATGCTGGTTTCTTTCAAAGGAATAAAACATGAAATTGAGCGGTTAAGTAAAGAGAATCCTTTCAAGTATATTTTAATAGAAAATTATAATTAGGAATTCAAATACATTAATAACCTGTATAACGACAATTTTTATATCTGTCGTTTTTTTAAAATGGAAAAATAATTTTTCAAGTAAACATTCAACTATATCGTGTTTATTTAAATATTGATCTTTTTTAGTTAAAAATTCGACTACATACTTGTTCGAAAACTTATGTATGTTGATGAAACTTTTGTGTGTCTCTGTGGTAGAATATCAATCTTCTTGGTGATGAATTCACCTTTCTCGTTGAAAATTCAACTGTGAGGTTAGAAATTTCATTGGAAGTTATAATATTTGGTTGAAAATTCATATATTTTGTTAAAGATTATCCTTTTTTGGTAGAAACATTTTTTTATTGAAAATTAATTCTTCTTTCGTAGAAAATAAATTTGGTTAATTCTAGATAAGTGAAGATACTTCAAGATAAACGTATAGTATGTGTGTATATAGAATCATAATGCAGCCACACAAAAAAATCGTTTTTCGGGCCCAGAGGTCAGACCATGTTTACTATATGTTTTTTGGGTCGCTTAATCCGAATCCGAGGTCCAAAAAAACCCAGCACGTCAGGGTTCTGACATAACCTCATAAAACCTCATAAAATTCAATTTTTTTCAAGTCCGGACGTCAGACCATGTTAATCATATGTTTTGGGTCGCTGAATCCGAATCCGAGATCCAAAAAACACCAGCACGCCAGGGTTCTTACATAACCCCATAAGACCTCATAATTTTTTTTAAAGTCTGGGGTCAGACCATGTTTATTATGTTTTTGGGCTCGCTGAATCCGAATCTAAGGTCCAAAAACCCACAGAAAGTCAGGGTTTTGACACAATTTTGAAAAACCTCATAAAACTTTTTTTCCGAGTCCGGGGGTCAGACCATGTTTACTATATGTTTCTGGCGTCGCTGGATCCGAATCCGTGGTCTAAAAAATTCCAGCACGTCCGGGTTTTTACTGTCAAAGAAACTCGTGAAATTCATTCATCCAACTTACGTGTGTCTGCCACTCAGAGAAATGTCCTCTTGTAACAAAAGGATGCTTCTTGAGCTAAATGGAAATTCCTTTCAAATTTAAGGTTGAGAGGATTCGGACCACAGATTCGGATCCAGCGACCCCAGAAACATATTGTAAACATGGTCTGATCCCCGGACTCGGAAAAAAAGTTTTATGAGGTTTTTCGAAGTTGTGTCAAAACCCTGACTTTCTGGGGGTTTTTGGATCTCAGATTCGGATTCAGCGAGCCCAAAAACATATAATACACATGGTCTGACCCCCAGACTTCAAAAAAAATTATAAGGTCTTATGAGGTTATGTAAGAACCTTGACGTTTTGGTGTTTTTTGGACCTCGGATTCGGATTCAGCGACCCAAAAAACATAGTAAACATGGTCTGACCTCTGGACCCGAAAAACGATTTTTTTTGTGTGGCTGTGTAATCATTCAAGAGAGCGCAACAACATTTTTAATAAATGTATTTCTTCAAATTATTTCTTTAGTTTGGAATAAGAACAGTCTAAAAACTAATTCTTAATGCAAAAGATCAATGCAAGAGCAATTTGAACAATAATTCGAAAAAAAAAATATTGGGCATTAAAACGTCTCTATCACCAAAATATATAATTACTGCATTTTAAATAAATGCATAATATTCATTAAAAAAAAATAATTTCGAAAATTATCAGTCGCGAATTTTAAAATGTTAAACATTTTTTATCACAAATATTTTCTTCTTTAGCAGTTATACAGCGCCGGAACTTAATTTACAGGATTTTTAATCGTCCAGTGGAACCAATAATCAATGAAATTATCAAAATTTCAGAAATGAAAATATTTGAAATACAATAATTCCGGAAATAAAATTGTCGGATATGAAAAAATGAAAAATCATTAAATTATAAATCCAATAATAATAAAAAATACATTTATTGAATGGAAGTATTTTTTACTTCATGTATTATTTTGTATTTGATTGTTTATTTATTCCATTAACAGAAATATTCAACACGGAAACCATTTGTTCCGCATTCTCTTGATGCAAGGTAATTCAATTTCGAAGATAACACATTTTCGTGCATAAACACCACATTTTCGAAAACAACAGCATATTTTCAGAAAACGAAGATGAAAACATTTCTTATGGCCTACTTTTGTCTTTTTATTTCTTTCTTATCACTTCAAATTATTCGATAAATGTAATTATTTTAATAATTATTATATTAATATTATATTATTATAATTATAATTTCACAGTTTTATGATAATTATAATAGTTGAATAGCTAAATTTTCTGTCAAAACATAAATTTTCAAATACAACGACGAATCTTTAACTTAGAAAATTAAGTTTTACTTAGTAGTAGAATTTTCATACAAATCATCCCGAATTTTCACGATGACTAGACGCAGCCTAATTTCTAACGAAAGAGTTTAATATTTAACTAAAAAACATTAATTCTTTTCGGACAAAAATTAATTTCCCTAATTGAAAATTTTACTATTTCGATGCAATTTTTGTTATTGAAAATTATTTACATGTTTATCATATTGGTAGACTTTTGAACCGAATATAGATGGGATTATTTTATTAAGTTCTATGAATTCAGTTCTCATGTATTATTTTTAATTATAAGATAAAATTCCAACTAAGGAGATTAGTCAGAAATATTATTTTTCTCCAGAAAAATGGAATAGTTAAATTTTCAGTTAGAAGAATTAATTAATTTCCTACAAAGAAAACCCATAAATTTTGAACAAAAATTGAATATTTCGATTTTCAGCTTGTAAAGAAATTGATTTAAAAAACAAAAATTTCCAAAACTTGTACAACTTTCAACAAAGAAAATGTATGTTTTGCTGAAATAATAGATTTTAGGAAAAATCAATTTTAAATAAAATAGTTGAATTCTTAACCAAAAATAAAATTCTTCAACTGGAAAAATTGATTATCTGCCATAAGGGAGAATTTTCATCAGCAAAAAAACTGTTCAACACAGTAGTATTCATACATTAAAATTTGTTTAGGAAAATTTTCAAATATTCTATGAAAATTTGTTTCAAAAAAAATCCTTCAGAAATTTTCCAGGAATCGCGTGTTAATTATTATATCTTGGAACTCGAATTTTTTCCACAGTTTTTCGAAAATCCTGCACAAGTAAACAAATTACATGAAAATAATTCAAATGAATAATATAATTATAAGATAAAATTTCAACTGAGGAGATTAATCAAAAATATTATTTTTTTCCAGAAAAATGAGATATTTAAATTTTATTTCAAAGAAGCAATTCATTTCCTAGAAAGAAAAACCATAAATTTTCAACGATAATTGAATATTTCGATTTTCAGCTTGTAAGGAAATTGATTTTAAAAAATGTCAACAAAGTAGTACAATTTTCAACCGAAGAAATTTGTTTTGGAAACTGTTTGAAAATTTGTTTAAAAAATCCTTCAAACATTTTTCAGGAATCGCATAATAATTCTATTATCTTGGGATAATTCAGATTCTTCTTTAAAATTTAGGAAATCTTATCACGTTTTAAATTATTTTTCAATCTTTTCAAAACTTCTAAATATATTTTAATCTTACTCGATTATTTTCTAAATTAACTAATTTTTTAATTGTCACTTATTATTGAATTATTGCTCTTAATCTTGTTAGATATTCTTTAAAAATTAAATTTTCAAAACAACAAAATCATTCCAAATTTTCTGAGAAAAATTAAGGAAATTTTGTCATTTTCTTAAAACGTTGAAGGATCCTCAAAAAGCTTCACAATTTTATTTCGAAAGTTTTTCGTTTTTCGAATTATTTTCCAGTTTTAAATTAAATTTCGATTTTTTCAGAAATTGTAAATATCTCTTGAAATAACTCAAATGTTTTCCAAATTGATAATTGTTCAATTGTTATATATGCAACAAAATTCAATTACTTCAATTACACATCTTAAATTTTGTGAAAGACAAGAATTAAAATATTGCTAAATACTAAAAAAAAGGCTTTTCGCAATTCCAAAAATTCAAATTCAATGGGAAATTGAATGAAAAAAAGAAATTGAAAGATTTATATTTTCAACGTAAAATCCGTAACTTGCTTAATTTTTTACTGATTCAAAATCGCCCTGTAAAGAAAATTACTTTTGAATTTTCAATAATCGAACTACAGTTCGATGTGAATTATTGAAATAGAAAAAGTTGTTGGTAAATTGTCTAAGATTATAGTTTCTCATAGAAACATATATATGATATATCCTACAAAAATTGATGTAAAGTACAAATCGAAACTTTTGCTGTAAAACCTTGTATTGAACTGTATTTTGTTGTTGTTGTTGCACATTTTTTTACAAAAAAAAAACATGATTGAAAATGTGAAATAACCTTAAAAACAAAGGAAAAATGTGGAAATTTCAAGCCAAAAGAACTCATTTTTTTGCAAAATAGTTGAATTTGCAGCTTGAAAATGTGAAAAAGGTTTTAAAAACAATGGAATTAGAAAATGTGTTGAATTTTAAATTATAGTTGAAAAACATGTTATTCAGACTGAGTTTAAGGTCTGGTAAATAGAACCTTGATAAGAAAGAATGCGTTTCATATGCGTGCTCCCTATTAGTGGTAAACCCACTTTAAATTGAGACAAGGTAACTATGTCAAAAATTTCAGTATATGAGTGGCTTAAACTCATTACCTCGACATCATTTGGAATAGAAAGAAGTAAAATTACTGTTTCTACTAAAAGAGTTACTCTCCGATTTTTTCTGTAATTATTGAATTACGTCCAGGATGAAGCTCCTCATCCTTACTTTGGTGGCAATTTCTGTCGGTGAGTATGAGTGAACACATTAAATTAATTAAACAATTCCTTTGTCGGGGTCTTTAAAAAGTTGAAATATGTGCTTTTCTGATATCAATAATTCTATGTAAAAGAATTTGTTTGTTTATTGGAATATCAACTATTACCCATTTATTACTAGAAATCCAGCTGTTCCATTTTTAGTTTAATATTTCAGTTTTTGACTAGGGAGCATTCTTCGTACTTGAATATTTCTTTTTTTTTTTTGTAAAAATCAAACTAGTTCTTGAAACTGCGGTCCTCTTTAGTTGAAAATTAATTTCTTCAACTATAAATTTGAACAATTCATTCTTGATAGAATTTTTTTCAAATTGAAACTTTAAATACGTGGTTGAAAGTTGAACTGATGTTATTTTTCGGGTTGAAGATTCATCGTTTTAATTGCACATTTATTCGACTATTTTCTTGGAAATTCGTAGTATTTTGGTTCCAAATTCGCTCTCCTCAAGTTGAAAATCAATTTTTTAACTGAAAAAAATAAATTTTTAGTCGAAAAATGAATCTAAAAATGTTTGCTAAAAACTTTCGATTCAAAATTTAATATTATTATTCTAAATAAAACTATTTGGTCAAAAAAAAATTGATCTTCGCAGTTAAAACTCAGCTTTTTCGTTATGAATTTTTCTTTTATTAATTAATTTTTGTGAATGAGAATGTTGTTATTCCACTACTGGATGCAAAACTCTGTTTTGGGTTGAAGATTTATTTCTTTGTTTGGAGATTCAACTATGTTGTTCAAGAATCGTTTTTTCTTTCCTTGCTGAAACTGAATTTTTCAACCAAAAAAGAATTCAATTTCTTCAATGAAAATTTACCTCTCTTAGTTTGCAATTCAAATATCTTGATTGAAAGCTAATTTACTTCGTTGAAAATCAGCCCTTCTGATTTCAAATTATTCATCTTCGCTGAACCTTTATATCTCGTGTCAAAATCTGACTAGTTTTTTCGAAGAAATAGTATAATTTTATCAAATTCCCCACGCTGCAAATCCTCTTACATAATCTATGGATGTTCCCGAGTTCAAAAGCATTTTTCCTAATGGAGTATCAAACTCTTTTATTTACTGATATAATTTGTTTTCATTTCCAGGATACTCAGAAGGCGATAGTTCTACGCACAGCCTGAATGACAGAATCTTGCGAGCATCAGAAATTAAAAAATACTTTAATATAGATCAATACGAGTTGGCGCAAACATGTGGTAAACATACTGAACCCGCTACGCAATTGGCGCTTTATCAAGCTGTTAAGAATGCAAATAAAGATGAATCAGCGTCAGACGAACATGTGAGACAGAAAGCACAAGCGTTTGTCCAAGCAGCGCTGCCATGCGCAAGTCCACAACAATTGACGGCAAAAGTGGAATTCTATATGAAAACGTAAGTTTGCTTAATGTTTCAGATAAAATTGCGTACTACTTTTTTAGGTGAAGTTTTCCCCCCTTCCACTCGTCTATCCCACCCCTCACCTTTCACTCCTCTTTTGCTTTCCCGTACCCTTCACTACTTCCCCTTATCTTTCCCCTTCTCCCCCTTATCACTTTTCCACCGTCAATACCCCTACCACGCCTTTCATACTCCCCTTACCTCAAATTCCCTTGAATACTTCCTCCTAGTTCCTCGCATATCTTCCCACACCCTACTCACATTTCATACTTCCCCTCTATAACTCTCCTCTACTCCAGTAGTGTTAACAGACCGCCACTTTTTCAACTGCGCAGGCGTCGCGTAAAGAAGGAGTGACCAAGAGAATCTTAGTATTCTTCCCTACTCCACCATTGCGCGACGCCTGCGCAGTTGGAAAGTCGCGGTCCGTTAGCACCACTGCGCTACTATACTCTGCCGTCTTTTGCCCTTCCCTCTCTCCTACTTTCCGTACAATACCATCCCTACTATCCATGCCCTACTTCCTTTCCCCCACTTTCCTCCTACAATCTATTTCATCTAATTCGTAATGAGCGCGACCTACAGAGGCGCTGCAATCGCAACCATATGATCGAGTCACGTGCTCTGAAAACAGTCTCTTTTGGAATACTTACGTGGTGACTTCTCGTAATAATTGAAATTATTGTCATTAGAATTATAAGAAAGAATATAGAATGGACGTACGGTACTTGAAATTATTAGGCATTCATGACTTTGTTGAGGGAACATTTAATAGTCGAAATATGACGGGAGGAGAAGCAGTTTTACACGCTGGACAAGTGGTGCTTACAGGAAGCACTACAAATACCGGTAATAAAATTGTAATTTCTGGTCCAAAACTATCAAAACCTATTAATCATTTTAGTTCTGACAGTTCCGTTCTTTGGCCATGAATGAAAAGACAGGTTTCTATTTCTATCAGCGCGACAAGAACATCAACGTATGGAAGAGAATGTTCGATCCTCTGAAGGTTTTTTTTCCGGTTCGCAAACAGTTTTACGGTCAATGAAATTAAAAAATTTGATCTTTGAAGTTTAAAATTTTTCTATTCTGAGTAATAAAAACTGAGCTGCAAATTAAAGCACCCAAAGTGGAGCTCTTGAATTTTGAACTTTTAAAATTGAAGTTTACAAATATTATGATTAAAATCTTTTTTCAAATGCTCAATAATTTGCACGTATAAAATGGAAGCTACTGATACTTTCCAACTAAACAATTTTGAATTAGATGCAGTTAAACTGCCGAATTAAAATTTTAAACTTTTATAAATCATAAAGTTCAAAGATGCAGATTCAGTTCCAAAAATGTAAATGCACGTTATCATTTTCGATCTTCTAAATCAAAGACTCAATCATTGAATTTAAAAATATTCAAAATTATATCATTTTGAGCGATTTTAAGCTAGAAATATTAGAAGTTCATATTTTTACATAAGCTGAAAACTTCTCAAATTAAAAGTTAAATTATTCGAACTAAATGATGTTTATTGACCTACGAGACAATGAATACCTCCCTATGATTCAAAGCAATATTCTTTCATACTTCAGGGTTCAATTTATTTTCGTACATATTGAAATCGTTTTTGATTAAAATACTAATTATATATCAGATTTTATAACATGAAAAATAATATTTCCCTTAAATTTAAAAATGACTCGCACGAATAATGCGCAATTTATTATACTAATGTTTAAATCAAATATCGCTTCATTTTCAGTGGTAGGAAGCTTCACTAAAAAGGATAACGAGAATGGCAAGCGAACCGAAGGATGAAACACATATGACGACTTCTGATCTTTCTACAAACTAATTATAACCTATTATTACTATAAACTAGCACTGTGGTCTGTCATAAGGTTGTAAACTCAAAATAACTGAATGAATTTCAAAAGAAATTGGTATTCTGGCCTACACACCATAGTCATACTTAAGTCCACTGTATTGCACACGAAATTTTCCAAAATATTCATTGTATTGTAAAAACAAAAAAAAAAAAATATGCAAAATACAAAAAAAAATCCTAGAAGATAAGTATACTAGTACAGATATTGTAAAAGCAGGCGCAATTCCTGGAGTGTTGAATCATTAAAGTTTTTTTGAAGCGATGATGTGTGAATTTGTTATAATGGAAGAGGGTTCCTGAAACTGTATATAAGGTAATAAATAATGATTTCCGTAAAAGTAATAATTGTAATGAAAAAAAAGTTTATTTCTTACTGGAATTGCTTGAAAATGAGTTACTAGTATTTTTATAACTGGATATGATACATTGAATAAACATTTCATAAATTGTTATGAACAATTTCTGTGCAAACAACTCTCAATCTACTGTTTTCACAAAAATATATTTTACTTTGTTAATAATTTATTATTAGAACAATATCTCAATTGACTGGATTCGTCAATCAGCCAACTCAGGAATTTCAAATTGTCCTGAACGTTATATGTACATTCTGGAATTTTTATGTTTTGAATATTATCTTTCTGGGACATTTTTCCGTAGCGAAAAATAAGATGATTCAGAATAATTAGTGAAATTAATCAAATTGCCGAAAAAGCAATTCAGAATATAAAATTTCCACAATTACGAAATTCTAGAATTGCAAATTCGAGAGAAATTCAGGACACTTTAATAAAATAATAAGAAATTCAGTGAATTGAACGAAGTTTAAAAAATCATAAAAATTTCATTAAATTGAGTAAAATAGGTGTTAGCAGAATATGGGATAGATTCCAGAGAAAGTGCCATAAAAAATAATACAAAAAAAAATTATACTAACAAAATGCAAGAAAATATATTCAAAAGAATTTATGGAGAATTAAAAATGATTCAAGATAAGGCAACAACCTTTTTTAAGTCCAGAAAATTTCATTGAATTGAAAGTCTTTAATTCAAAGAAATGTTTCTTGCTGCAATGAGAATTTTCCGATATTGAATGTATTTTTCCAAATTATTTTCTGAATTTGAAATTAAAAAATCTGAGAAATATTTTTGAATGCAGAAGAACAATACGGAAGCAAGATTCTTATCACAAAAGGAATAATTAAGTGAAACTACAATGCACATTCTCAGAAAAAAGGTTGAATGGAGAAATTCTTCAAGAATCATTGTTATTTTTAATTTAAATAATAAGTTGAAAGAATAAATTAAGCATTACAATATTTATGAGATCAAAACATTCAATTATTGTATTCAAAATAATAATGAATAAAAAACAATTTTGTCAATTTTTCAAATTCGGGAATTTCCTAGTATCAAGGATTTTATATTTTCGGCCATTTTTTGTTCCTAATATTTTCTTTCATGGGAATTTGACCGAACCCAAATTTTATTTTTCAGAATTTATCCGTCGTCCCATGAAACTTATAATTGATTTATGGAAATAATGAAGTTCCTGCGAAAGGAAATATGGATTATTCGAAAAATCGTCAAATTATAAGTCCAAAAATGATGAATAACACATTTATCAAATGAACTTATTTTCTGCTTTATGTATTATTCCACATATGATTATTTCTTCATTTATTTTATTAACGAAAATATTCAATACGGAAACTGTTTTTTCCAGATTCTCTTGATGCACGGTAACTCAGTTTTGACAGTAACAAGTGAGCTAACGGATAAAACACATATGACGACTTCTTATCTTTCTTATCTCTAAATTGCGAAAACTTATTGTAAAATAATGTATAATTACTCAAAAATGGTGATTTGTAAGTAAGTTATTTTTCAAAAGGAACTAGTTATTGTTACCATTACATCTCCAAAAAAGTAACTAATTAGCGTCATGGTTACACTTGTCACACTTTTTAATGAGAGTCGTAGGTTAGTCATGTCTCATTCATCATTTCTAAAACAAGGAATGTTTTAGAAAATTTTGAATTTCAGTACGGAAGAAAAATTTCAGCTTTCCTATTTTGGGCTATGAACCTCTTTAGCGCTGAAAATTAATCATTTCTAAATGTTTTTAATTAGGTTTACCTCGTTACGACTCTCACTTCTAAAAAATTTACAAAAATTTGAAGACCAACCAAAATTTCTTTGTAGACGTTGAATTTTCAACAAAAATGGATGAATGTTAACAAAAACATACATATTTTCAGTGAAATACATGCATTTTTAAATTTTAAAAAAGGAATACCCAACCAAATAACTGAATTCTCAACTAAACAATATAATTTTTAAACGAAAATGGAATAGTTGTCCAAAAAGATGAATTCTAAATGAAGAATGTAATACACGAAATTTCGACCAAAAAAGACGAATTCTCAATAATATTGTTCAATTCGAAAATAGTTACGAATTCGCTACCTACTTACAACAGTCATTTCATCACCAAAATCGTAACTAAAAAAAGTAACTACTCACAGTAATTAAAAAAAAACTAATAGTAGTTAAGCTATACCGGTTCTACCTAACTACTACGTAGCTCAAGCTGCCACCGAGAGATTCCGCCACGGGTCAGTTCCCAAAGTAATTGATCCGTCGGTAATGTAGATACCTGTTGCAGATATTTTCGATATTTGGATTTGGAGTTCTACCCAGCGATGTTTGTCATATTCAACGCCGGAAGGAAAGATACCGAATAGAATTTAAAATCAGCTTAACGAATTCTTAACTTATTTTTAACTAACTGAATTCTTTGAAATGAATATCCACTGAATGACAAATTGAATGTTTGGTTTATTCAAGATTAGGACTAAGCCAAATTTGCAAGAGAGAATCTTAAGCTACAATGTGATAAGGGTGAACGTAGTTAAAACATAAATTCACAATGGCTATAAAAGTTTTTGAGCTTTATGTTGCTCAAGAAAGTATATAAAGTATTAACGATTTCAGTCATATCTTCATCATTATCATTGTTGTCGGGTTTACTCTCAGCCTAATGCCTGATAGTTGGTTGATCCCGAGGAGTCAAGACCTAGGTCTTGAGAACTAGAGAATTTTGAACTGCACAATTTGCATTCCAGAATTGGAGTTGGTGATTGCATCTTGCTAAACTGTGCAGCACAATTTTTTCAATGAAGGGCACCCCAGATCTTCGAGATTATTCACATTTAGCACATACTGGTAGGACCATTCTTTTCTTTTCCAATTCTCAAACGTAGACTGCACTATAAATACACATAAATTCTTACACTCGTACTTAGCAGGCAACGAGTCCTAATAGTAGAATGGTTCAAATACTTAGACCACAGATCAAGCGTCTTCCTGGAGAGTTATAGAATTATAGCCAACTTTTCGAAGACGAACTGGTTGATGGGCTTCTTGAAGCCTTGTACGTCCATGATGAACTCCATATCGAAAAAAACTGAACTCTATTGCTGAAATCATCACCTTTTTATACCTCTTCTCCCCACCACCACTGACATTACCCCTACATCTGTCAGATTCAAATTCCAAACGAACGTTCACTGAGGTCAGTTTGAGGAACTAATTTTGTTTTGAGCAATCAATGACACTCAGAGGAGCGTATTTTTTGAAATCACTTTTGTTCAACATTGGTTCAGGCTTTTTACCATAGAAGGGTACATGAAAGTTTACATACATCTCATACAGTAGTGCAAAATCATTATGGTCAAGGTCCAGATGTAAATTACCATATGGATAGTACTGTGAATTGAAAAATAACTTGACATTGGTTATATTTTAGTGAACGAAGCGATTGGCATATCTGACTAGCCTATCCTTTCTACGTGACTGGAAACCCAGTTTAATATACCGTGGTTTTTCCAACTGAGTTGACTTTTTCACAGTCCATGTATGTCTTGTGGCTGTTGGTAACAGAAGGTATTCATACGATTCCCACAAGCAAAACCTCATAGTTGTGAGAATATATTTTCAAATTATGCTCAGCAACTATACCTTCTACTGGTCGAAAACCATTACATATGGTATCATCCACTCTACTTCATGAATCGAAATCTTAAATTGCTCTTCATTTCCTGGCGCTTGTTACGCTTGAACAACAGCATTAAAGTAACTGCGTCATCTTGTCAGGATAAGATTATTGTTTGCATTAACAACGAACTTTCGATAGTCTTCAGCATATCCTAGGATCATACTAGCATCATACGAGGCTCACCAGTGCTGTACTAGTAAACCTCCAAGTCAAGGCGTTAATCAAGCGTACCCAAGAATGGAATCAGGATGCAGAAAAACAAACAAAATTTAAACCGGATTGCGTATGAGGAGTTGGGTGGTCCGCAGGACGTGACCGAGGAGCTTGACTCAAGTCAAGAGACGAGTGCCAAACAAGATATCTTGGAGGTGGAAAAACGGTTATCAGATGCTGGAGAGCTCATCGAAATGATACAGAACGTATTGTAGGATAGGCAGGATTTTTCGGACACGAAAAAAAAAATATATTCATGCCAATCAGGCATGGCCTTGAGGCCGCGAAAAAAACTGGCGGAGGACCTGTCTGGTGCCATACTTACAGCCCACTACAGGTTCTAATTTGTGCCTGTAGAAGTCAGATGGGCTGCAGGCAAGAAGGGGAGGACACAGGAAAGAAGGAAGGCAAGACAGAAGAAGAATGACACGACTGAAACGGGGACTTAGACTGACAAATCCGTGGAAACTCCCTCCACCCATCTTGGGAAGCGAGAGAGGGAGCCCACGCTGAGCCCCGTTGAGGCAGGGTCCTCTAAACCAATAAGGAAGAAGTCGAGGATGCGCTCTACGGCAGCAGCGTCCTCAACGCCGAAGAAGCACGAGGTAGGGGCGACAACAGCTGCACCCACACTCATGGAGAAGAAGGAGAAGCAAAAGAGAGCCCGACCCGAGGCGGTCCTGATAAGACCAGCCGAGGTTTCAAGCTATTCGGAGGTCATCAGGAACCTCAAGCGAAAGGAGCAGCCGGACTCCCTTGGTGTAAAAATCAGGGGTGTCAGGCAGAACCAAAGAGAAGAGGTTCTTGTGGAAGTAGGACCGGCTGCGGATGGCAGATCAGAGCTGTCCGCTGCCATCAAGGAAGCTGTGGGAAATAGGGGAAACGTGCGTGAGCTCGTTGCCCGCATCGAGGTCGAGGCTGCAGTCTGAAATCACTTCGGAGAAGCTGCAGCTGGTAGAACAAGGTGAGCATGAGGAAGAAGGTCAATGAGGCAATGAGGAAATAGGATGAAAAACAGAAATCGAAAATTTTCTATTTTAAACGTTGAAATCCGTAACTTGCTTAGTTTTGTACAGATTCCAAATCACCCTGTAATCTAAAAATATTTTTAGATTTGTAATTTTCTGGAATAATTTACGTAAAATTGAAAGTGTTTCCATAACGTCAAAAACTCAAATTGAACAAAAGCTGGAAAGTTCTGTAGTTTTCTGTAAAACCTTTTAGATTTTTACAAGGTAAAAAAATACTATTAAAAAGATATAAAAATTTACGAATTATAGAAACTTGTACTGTATTGTTAATTTATTTACTTTTCTACAAGAAAATGCAAGAAAGAATTAGTTATTCGTATTGAACTGTATTTCTGTGTAAAATTTTGTACATTTTTTACAAAAAATACATGTTGTAACAAAAATTTACAGTTGTAGAAATGTACTTTCTTGTAGAAATTTCTTCCACTAGTGTTACAGCTCAAAAATGTGAGAAAATATAAAAACAATTGGAGGAATTTGGAAATTTCAAGCCAAAAGAACTAGTTTTTCTGCAAAATGGTTGAATTTGCAGCTTGAAAATGTGAAAAAGATTTTAAAAACAATGGAATTGGAAAATCCGTGGAATGTCAATTTCTAGTCGAAAAACATGTTATTCAGACTGAGTTTGAGGTCTGGTAAATAGAACTTTGATAAAAAAGACTGCGTATCATTCGCGTGTTTTCTATTCGTGATGAACCAATTTCAAATGGAGACAAGCTAATTGTGTCAAAAATGTCAGTATACAAATGGCCCAAACTCATTACCTCGACATCAATAGAAGAAAAAATAAGTAAAATTACGGTTTCTACTAAAATTCTCACTCTCTGATTTTTTTGTCAGTTTTGAATTACGTCCAGGATGAAGCTCTTTATTCTTTCTTTGATGGCAATTTCTGTCGGTGAGTATGAGTGAAAAAATTAGATTAATGAAAAAAATTCCTTTGTCGGGGTCACTGAGAAGTTTCAGGAGGTGCTTTTCTGATATCAATAATTACATGTGAAATAATTCGTTTGTTTGTTGCAATATCATCTATTACCAGTTTATTACTAAAAATTCAACTGTTCCATTTTTTAGTCTAAAATTTTTATTTTTGGGTAGGCAGTCATTCTTTGTAATTGAACATTTCTTTTTTTGTGAAAATTCAAACCAATTTATTGAAACTACGGTCGCTTTTAGTTGAAAATTAATTTTTTTGTTTGGTTGAAGATGCATCGTTTTAAATGAAAATTGATTTTACTATTCTCTTGGAAATATGCAGTATTTTGGTTCATATTTTGTGTCAGAATCTAACTAATTTTTTCAAGAATTTGACCTTTTTTGGTTGGATATTAATTTTTCCAACTATAAATGTAACGACTTCATCTTTTTTTCAAAATATATCTTTATTTTTTGAAAATTCTCGTTTTGCTTAAATCAATCCAATTTTTCCCGGATTTTTCTCTTTGTTGTGAGATATTAAAGTTTGTTTTCAACTTGAAATTTTACAAAAGTAAGATTGTTCAGTTCTTTTTCACTCCCTCATGAAAAAATGTATGATTTCACCTAATTCCCCACCACACAAATCCCCTTACATAATCTATGGATGATCTCGAATTCAAAAGCATTTTGCTCAACGGAGTATCAAACCATTTTATCTACTGATATAATTTCATCTTTATTTTCAGGATACTCAGGAGGCGATGGTTCTACGCAGGGCCAGCATGACAAAGTTCTTCGAGCAAGTGAAGTGTCCAAATATTTTAATATAATACCAAACGATTTCGTAAGAAATTGTGGTAAACAAACTAAAGCCGATCGGGAATTGAGGCTTTATAATGCTGTTATGAATGCAAATAAAGGAACACCAGTGCCAGATGGAAAATTGAGACAGAAAGCACAAGAGTTTGTCCAAGCAGTGCTGCCATGCGCAGATCCACAACAAGTGAAGACAAAAGTAGATTACTTCATGACCACGTAAGTTCGCTTAATGTTTCATATAAAATTGCATACTACTTTTTGAGGTGAAGTTTCCCCCCTTTCCACACCTCTATCCCATCCACCACTTTTCACTCCTCTTCTGCTTTCCCGTACCCTTCACTGCTTCCCCTTATCTACTGACCTTTTCTCAATACCCCTACTACGCCTTTCATAGTCCCCTTACCTCAAATTCCATTGAATACTTCCTCCTAGTTCCTGGCACATCTTCCCACACCCCACTCACATTTCATACTTCCCCTCCATAACTCTCCTCTACTCCAGTTGTGCGAACAGTTGTTCGCTGGAGACGTCTCACGGACGTGCCGCCCGCGCACGACACATTACGCCAACCAATCGCGTGCAACCTGCCGTGCTGCTACGGTCCGTCGCAGCACGTACTCGAGTGGGTTGCGAACTAGTGTGAGTCGCGACATACTTGAGTACGTCACCGCTCGGACCGCAGCAGCACGACAGGTTGCACGTGATTGGTTGGCGCTACGGGTTTCGGCGCGGACGGCACATCCGTGAGACGTCTCCAGCACACAGCAACGGATTTTCTTGTGCGAACACCTTTAGCAGCACTGATCTACTATACTCTTCCGTCTTTTGCCCTTCACTCTTTTCTACTTTCCGTACCATACCATCCCTAATACCCATGGCCTACCTCCTCCTCCCCCCCACTTTCCCCCACATTTTCTTCCATCCAATACTGTCATCCTGCTAACTCTGCTACTCAATAAAACTTTCTATTGGAACGAAGAATTTTTTTTCAACCGAAAATTTCTTCGATGAAAAGAAATTGCTTCGAACTAAATTATGTTTATTGAACTACTAGGCGATGAATACCTTCCTACGATTCAAAGGAACATTCTTTTATACTTGAGGGTTCAAGTTACTTCGGTACAAATCAAATTAGTTTTTGACTAAAATACTAATTATATGTTATATTTCATTACATGAAAAATAATGTTTCCCCTTAAATTTAAAAATGACACGCACGAATAATGCGGAATTTATTATACTAATGCTTAAATCAAATATGGCTTCATTTTCAGCGGTAGGAGTCTCCAATAAAAAGGATAACGAGAATGGCAAGTGAACCGAAGGATAAAAAACATATGACTACTTCTGATATTTCTACAATCTAATTATTACCTATTATTATTATAAACTAGCACTGTGGTCTGTTATAACATTTTAAACTAAAAATAAATGTATATTTTTTTTTTAATTGGTATTCTCGCCTACAGACCATAGTCATACTTAAGTCCGCTGTATTACGCAAGGAATTTTCTGAAATATTCATTGTGTACTACAAAAAAAAAATACAAAATACAAAAAAAAAACTTGGGCAATAAGTACTAGTACAGATATTTTAAAGGCAGGTGCAATTCCTGGAGTGTTGAATCATTAGAGTTCGTTCAAAGCGATAATCCGTGAATTTAGTATAATGGGCTGTATTAATTAAAATATGTGTAGCATTCAATAAAGAGTTATTACTCTATCTCAATCTGTAGTTTCCTTGTCCATGAAAAGTTATTATATGTCAATCTACTGTTTTCACAACAATATATTTCACTTTGTTATCAATTTATTATTGGAACAATATTTTAATTGTTCAGATTCGTCAAGCAGACAACTCAGGAATTTCAAATTGTCCTCAACGTTGAATGTATATTGTGGAACTTTTATGTGTTGAGTATTCTCTCTCTTTAAGATTTTTCAGGACCGGAAAATGAGAAAATTAGTAATTGATAAAATGAATAAAATTGCAAAAAAAAAAAAACAACCATTCAGAATATAAAATTTCCGCAATTGCGAAATTCTAGAATTGCAAGATTAGAGAGAGAAAATTAACTTTCACTGAATAGTAGAATTTTCAAATATTCAAGTATTCTAATATTTTTCATAAGCTTGTCTAGTCCTCTCAAATTTTCGGGACAACTAGGAGCAGCATAATTTTTTCACTAGACAGTTAATCATTCAACTAGAGAATATTAATTCAAAACAAAAATCGAGTAGAGAAATTTTCAATTAAAAATTTATTTTCAACAAAAAGAAAAACTTTCACTTAAAGAAATGAATTTTCAACTGAATTGATGAATCATTAGTTTAATTTTTAACTTCTTAATCTCATCTCTTTGAACGAAAATGCATTTTTAGTTATAATCAAAAAAACTTAATTTCATTTTTTAGTCAGAAATATTAATTTTTTCCAGAAAAATAGAACGTAATTTTTAGCGGAAGTTGCATAGTTTCCTTTTCAGCTAGTTTAAAAATTAATTTTTAACCATCAAAACAACAGTTTTGAACAGAATAGTTGACTTTTCAACCAAGGAAATGTATGTTTCACTGAAGTAATAATTCTTAGAAAAAATGAATTTTTACCCAAATAGTTATATTTTTAACTGAACGTATACATTTTTGAATTGGAAAATTGATTTTTTGCCTAAAAGTACATGTTTCACAAAAAAACGAATTTCTAACAAAACAGTTCAATTCTCAACCAGAAAGATGAATTTTGAACTAAAACGACGAACTTCTAGCCAAAGAAAACAAGCTTTTAGCAAAGTGGTTAGATTTCCAAGATGATTACATTTTGGAACCTAGAAATGAATTTTCTATTGCAATAATAAATTTGAAACCGAGGATGTAAATTTTTAACATAGTATTCAAATTTTCGGCCAAAGGGATGCATTTTTCACAAAAAGGAGCGAGTTTTAAATAAAGCAATTCGATTTTGAGAAAAGGAACGTTCCACTCATATGATAACATTTTTCACAAGAGAAGTTGACTTTCTAACTGAAAATGACTCATTTTTCAACTACAAATGTTACAGTCTCATTTTCAGGCAACAAAGCTAATTTTCGTCAAGCAGAAAAAAAATTCAAACAAGATAGAGAAATTTTCAACTAATGGAAGAAAGATTTTTCAAGCAATAAAGAATAAAAAATGTAATTGAAAATGCTTAATTTTGAAATGAAAAAGACGAAACCTGTAAGGAACAATTAAATTTTCTACTGTCAAATAATTTTATTTTTCAAGCAATCCTTCAAGCTTCAACAAAGAAATTGAATTCTCAACCAGAAATGAAATGTACAACTCTCAAGCCAAAGAAAACAATTTCTCTGCAGTATGGATGAATTTGCAGCTTTGGAGAGAGGAGTACAAGATCCCGAAAACACTAGAGTTGAAAGAATATACTGGCAATATCATCCGCTTCAAGAAGTTGTAGATTCAACTCTGTACAGACAAACTGACTTTCTTACCCGGAAATTCTGCCATTCTTCAATCCATCACTGTATATCATAAATTATTATAAAATTACTATAAAATTAGTATTATGTACACAACATAATTATTCCTCTAATGTAAACATAATCAAAAGTTTTAACCACCATATTTTGATCAGACATGAGAAAACAAAAATTGATATTTTGATAAGACATAAGAAAACAAAAATTCTATCTTGTGTGCTTTTAGTAAGAAAAGGCGTAAGTGAGTAATTATACCCATGCAAGCAAGAAATCAAAATCTAACATTAGAAATTATTGTATTGGTTGAGAAAATTCATTAGGTAGGTTGAGAAAAGAAATAAATTTTTGTCACACGGTTCTACAAAATGCTGTTTTCACGCGAGATGACACCAGAATTACTATAATTAATACCCATAACTAGTAATTCAACTTGATTATCAATATATTTACTATTGTGTTAAATAACAACGCTTCGCATAAACGGATAAGACGAACGGAACCACAACTGCATACGGTGACATCACTATTCATTATGGCCGTCCGCACGAGAATTGTAACCTGACTGCAAAGGAGAAATGACACACCTACAGTATGGCGTCTATATATTGTAGTTATGTTATTTATTTTATACAAATCAGAACAACATCAACATAGAATTAGATCCAAGCGGAAGAAAATACCGCCTGAAGCATGTGTGCAATCGGCTTTTCAGGCTTTAGAGAATTGTTGTTGAAATGTTAGTATTTAACGCAAAGACAAAACGTAGATGTTAGTTTTCCCAGTTATCTGCCTCAAATAAATCATAGGAATGCAACACCAAAAATTGAACAATTGTTTGTTTTTCCTGAAGGAACTTTCATCGAGGACGATGATGATTTTAGAAAGGGGAACTGTTACGTCCCGGATTTTAAAAATTTCCATAACACCTACTTACTCGCAGCCCGCCTTACTTTGAGAAAAACTAAGAGACAATTTTCTTATTCATTATATTTAATCAAGCGCATAATTAACTCATCCGATCGTGTACCTAACTATGGTAAGCGCATCGCTGACGATAAAGTGCATGCAAAAATGTAATAGCGGTGCGATACCACAGGAGGGTACAAACTCGAAGGATACCGATAATTCAATAACGCGCAGTGATTGAAAGGAACCTCATGAGAAAACTATCGACCTGAAGACAATTAAATATGAACAATAAATCCATACATATATTTTCATAAAATAAATATGTCGAGTAATGAATTAGACATATTAGTATCTATACATGAAAATGTATGATAGAAAAGTAAGGATTCAAAGTTAACAAGTCATTCACCTGAAACAGCATGCCATGTAGTGCGCAAGTGAAGGCTTATGTGAATGGTCAGACACATTGTAACCAACAGTGTCTGACCAAAACTACTTAATATGATTCAGTTAGTTGTAGAATTCATATTGCTGAAAGTGCAAGAGATGAGGTAATCGGTAACCGAGAGTGTCAGCAGAGGGAACTTACATATTGGTCGCTCGCGTAACTCAACACACACCCTAGCGCAAATCATTCTGTTTGGCTGCGTTTTACTGTCATCTGAAATTGTAGAGAGTTAGACTTAGTTTCATTTTCTTTCTGTTAATTGATTCATTTCCGGAAAAGGCGCTGCACCTGAAAATAAAACTGTGAGCTCTTTGCGTAGCTCGAAGGTCAGCGCCGAGCAGATAGAATAGAACCTTTTCGCACGACTTTATGTGCAATGGATTAAGGAATTTGTTTCGACTTTTCTAATTATGATTTTCTTAAAGGTTCAGTCAGTTCTAGTTAAATCTTCGTAGTAAGAGGTTCCATTTTGAGTGTGTAAACGAGTCTCGTATTGGATTATGTTTATTTGCCATTGTGTGGATTGGATCCTGTCAGCTTGCCGTTGTGTGGATTAGAGTGTGGCGGACTAGTAGTCATTCCAATGTTTAAGTCTTATTCCAATCTTAAGGTCTGTAATTTCTGTCTTATTTTTGTAATCGCTATTTGATTTTCGTCTTTTTCCTCCACTCTTCCAGTGGAGGACTTTTATTTGAACCCCAATACACTACACTAGCAATTAAGTGTCTGATCAATGCTCAAACACATTCAGCGCTCAATATTATTAGTCACACACTAGCCTTGCTCTCAATTTGATAATAATGTGATCAAACATATTGATATGTGTAAACATTGAGTGGGACTAGATATGGGTAATATCATCAACAGGGAGATGCCGATTTCAGAAGTTAGAATCGTGACTTTTTCAAAAGTTAGGAACGTGCCAATTCCAGAGCTATCGCTGTCAATTGCCTTACGTTTCCGGCAGTCATACTGTTCACATCAAGCTACGATTAACAAATCGCTCTGACAAAGTAACGGCTTCTATCTCATTGTGACCAAAGTAACACTCTGAATAAGTCGTGCACTTTCAAGTTCAAACTTGAAATAGTTAAAGTGTTCGAGTCTTGAACTAAGTATCTTCAGCTGAGACTTTCGGTCATTGCAGACCAACTTTCCGGATAAAGTCCGCGGTGTTAACATTCGTGAAAGGTCTTACTATTGAGTCACTTTCGAGTTTATTCAATTTATCATTTGCTAAAACCTCTTCTGTGTTCTACGTCATAAGCAGAGATGCAGCCGACAAAGCAACTCACTCTTGCCCCTCCAAGCATAGAAAGGTACATTTAAGTTTATTTGATGTAACTTTTAACTCTGTTCTTATTCCTTATAATAAAATAATTGTAAAAGCACCTATCTCTTATTTATTTAAAAACTACAATCGGACGCATTTCCCGTAGGGCTGATAGGTGACAAACAAACCCACAAGACAAATAATTGGTCGGATCTTCCCAGCCTGACATAATCAGCACACTGGTATCTCTTTTATTTTATTTTCCATACTACCCTCGCCTTTAGCTTGGGACGTGATGCATTTAGGAATCTTTGAAAAAACCGCGGCAACCCTCTAAAGCCCACCCTCTAAATGATTGATTAAATTAATTAAATTCCTGCGAAAGCATCTATGCAAAAAATAAAATTTCCGCAATTATAAAATTCCAGAATTGCAAAATTCGAGAAAACTAAAATTTCCCTAAGTTGATCCTGTTACCTAATTGAAAAGTTTCCGATAATAGAAAATTCCGGAAATGAAATGGCCGACACAAAAAAATTTCGAAATTTTTGATTCCTAACAATTAATAGAGGATTGAATTATAAAATAATAAATAATGTAACATACGATATTTTTCATTATACAGCCGAACTCTAATTTTAGTTATTTTGGAAATTTTATTAATTTTTGAAATTGGAGTAATATTGTAAATTTTGGTAAGTTTCAAAATTTATAGTAAATTTGGAAATTGTGGTAACATTGATAATTTTTCACATTTTTGTACATTTTTGGATATTTTTAAAATTTGCTCAACTGATTTTCCAAAATATGAAAATTTATGATCATTTTGGAAAAATCGGTGATTTTTAAATTTTTGGAAATATCGAAAATGTGAAAATTTTAGGACATTTCTGAACATTCTGGTTAATCTATAATAAACATTTAATATCACTGAAATTTTTATTGTCTTCATTTAAGGCCCCCGTATCCCATTTTTTGGGGGTGTCTCAAATTGAAGCTACTGCCACGTAGAATTAAAAAAAGAAAAAATTCAATGTGGGTTATGAAAAATAAAATTTTTTATTTTCCTACATTATCCAGGAAAGATTAGAATAATGTCAACAGGAAAAAGTTGTTTTTCTCGAAAAGCTGAAGACAATTCTCCTGACGCTTTTCTCTGTCTTGCGTTTTTTCTTCACATTTTGAAAACCATATTATTATATCAAAAAATAAACAAAAAACTTAATTGATCAACGATCAAATAGTAGAATTTTTATCTAAGAAGAAAAATTTTCAATTATAAATGAAATGATGAAATTATCAGCTCAAGAATTGATTCAAAAACAAACGCATTTCCAACCAAATAGTTACATTTCTAACCAAAGCGACGTTTCTTCGACAAAGTACAATAATTTTTAACCATATTGTTTGATTTTTTCGTAAAAATGAAAAGATTTCACACAAATCGAAACAAAATAAAGATTTTTCAAGATTTTCCACAAAAAAAGTAGAAGCTTTTCAAGAATTTTTCAAGATTTAGGGAGAATGCAATTCTTTTTTAGAATGCTGCCAGAATTCGAAACAATTTTCTTTTCTGGAAAATTTGTTCGACGCGAACATTTCAAAAGATTTCAGATCCCTTTCAAAGAATAATTGAGAAATCATCAAATTAAAAATCCAAAAATAATAAATAATACATTTATTTAATAAACGTATTTTTTACTTTAGGTATTATTTCATATTTGGTTATTAATTTATTTCATTAACAAAAATATTCAATAAGGAAGCCGTTTGATCTAGATTCTCTTGATTCAAGGTAATTCAGTCTCGATGACACCACATTTTCATGAATAAGAAGAGATTTTCGAAAACATCATATTTTTAGAGAACGAAGGTGAAATCATTTCTCATGGCCTACTTTTACTTTTTTGTTATTCCTTATCACTTCAAATTATTTGACAATTGTAATTACTATGATGATTAATATATTAAAAATGGATTATTGTGATTCGCATATTATTATAATATGATAATTACAACATCAATTACAATTTTTGCTCACAATTTAGAATTTTTTGGAAATGTGAAAAAAACAGTTTTTCTTTTCGGCCAAAAAAGATGAATTTTTCATCAAAAATGGAATATTCAAATTTTTACTTGAAAAAAAAAAGAATTTTCAACTAAAATGATGAATCTTCAACTAAGAGTGAAGAATACCAATTTCGACGAAGTTTCTCGTGCCGAAATTCGGGATGATTATTCAAGTATTTAAGTCCTCGTGAATTTTCGGGATGGCTGGACGAAGCGTTATTTCTAGACAAACAGTTTAATATTTACAAAAAAAAAAAAATCAATTCACGACAAAAATTAGATATAGAAATTTCCAGTTAATATCTTGTTTAAGGAAAAGAGCTTCCAATTAAAGAAATGAATCTTCAGCTAAATCCGTGAATCGTCAGTTGAATTTTTAGTTTGTTCAAGTCATGTTTTTGGTCGAGAATTAATATCTTCAATTCAAGATTTTACTATTTTGATGCTTCTTCTTTGAATTAAACTTCTTGTTGCAAATATTATCTT
>CAKNXH010060823.1:0-13937 GCA_932178445.1 Andricus quercusramuli | reverse complement strand
TTTTTTTACATGTTTTTACTTCTGAGAATGAACCCCACTGTACCGAAAACCTTCTTAGCCTCGTTTATGTGCCTGAATAACTCCCCATCTATTTTTCCATCGCTAGTGAATAAGCTACCAAGATATACGTATTTATCAACTTGTTCTATTCGCTTATCATTCATGAAAATGTTGCATATTGTTTTCTCACCCTTTGCTTTGAACACCATAATTTTTGTTTTCTCTACGTTAATTTTGAGGACCATGCTCTTCATGCTTGTATTTAGTTTGTTCAAAATTCTTTGCAAGTCTTCGATTGATTCTGCTATAACAAACTTATTATCTGCGAACGCCAACCAGCGTTCCTTTACTGTTTCGAGATCCACACATTCTTTGTCGAAGGGGGCCATTCTTAGACACTTATCCATGAACGTGATAAATAGCCATGAGGACATAACGCATCCTTATTCAACAACTTGCATAAAATCGAATCCATTAACCCTAAACTCGCTTTGCTACGTGTATATATTGTTTGTATTGACTGTAGGAGCTATCTGTTGACTCAGTACTCTGTGAAGACATCCCAAATTTTACTTCTATCAACCTTGTCGAATGCTTTTTCTAGGTCAACAAATGCACAGAAAACTTCCTTTCTTTCTAGAACGTAATGATCAGTATTGCATTCAGAGCCCCTGATGACTCTTGTATCTTGCAGTAGTTCTCTTGGTCTTGGATCCGCAATAACAAAGTTAATTATACTGTGGCTATTTGCTTTACGCTAGGTGTTCACGTGGATCATTTTATGTCAAATCCAATCCAATCTCTCCCCGTTATAATTGTTTCTTGAATCCCCAAAATGACCTAGGACCCTCTCTGTATCTGTATTCTGACTTTGGACGCAAACCCATCCGTTCATATCTCCTAGCAGAATGGTTCTTTCACCATGATCGCAAGTTCTTATTGTATCATTTAAAGTATACCAGGAGTCGTCTTTGACTGCTCTCGGATCACTGTCAACTGAGTCGTAGCACGCTATGATAAATAATCTTCTGATTTCTACCTTTATTCCAACCCACAGCAATCTGGGCGATACATATTCTTGATCTTTGATATATGCTGTCTTGCTTTTTTATTCATAATCAAACCGACCCCATGACTACCATGTGATTCAATATCTACTCCTGAACATATTTCAAAACCGCATTTCAACACCCCATTTTCTATGTTTCTTCTTTCGCAACTCTTCTTTTCTTCGTCTCAGGTACGCAAAGAATATCTAGTTTCCTTACGTGCATAGGTTCTCGTAGTTCTCTCACATTCAGATCATTCACTTCTCTAGCATTCCAAACGCCTAGTCTCCATTCATCGCCTGAAACTCGACTTTTGCGTTGTAACATCAGTCCCACAAAAACTTCTGTTAGGGGGGAGGGCGGTTCAGACAAAGAATGGAAACCGAGAGAGTCCTAATTGGTTGATGTCTTTAATTGGTTCATATGTTCCCATCCGCCTATTCCCGGCTAGCTGTAGGCAATATTATAAGTTTTAGGGAGAATTTAAAATGCATTTAGGAATCTTTAAAATGAACGCGTCAAGGGAAACGTCATCAGCTTAATTTTCGATTTTTCAACCACCTTACAGTATCCTTAAAGATTACCCACCCCCCACCCTCTATCATTAAATGAGTCCCGATAGTCAAAATTTTGTACCTCTGAAAATTTTTTTAAAATTCTACTCCAGGAACATTAATACAAATAGGTATAAAAGAAAAAAATCATCTTTAGAATAGGCTTCATGCTCTTCGATTTTCTGTCCAATTTCCAGAATACACTTGAGTTACGCGGTTATAAATCTCTCATGAAATGGTCTGTACACTGTGAAAAATTTCCTGAAATTTCAGTCAGTTTTCAATGACTTATGTCACTGAAATTTCATAAATTTGGTTTTGAAAATTAATTCGAGACCATATGCATTAATTTTCAGTGACACGAAACTTAAGACTGAAGCAAAAGTTTATGAAATTTCAAAAAATTGAATCTGAAACCTGTTTCAATTGCTTGTACATAAAATATTATTGTTGGCTAAATAAATGTCAGTATGGTTTACGTAAATTTTATAAACATGCATTGAAAAGGAAGTAAATTTTTGTATTAAATTCAAGAAACCTAAATGAAAATATGAACAAAATTTAAAAATGATTCATGAAATTAAATTGAGAAGTTTTGTATGTGATATACATTGAATATCCATAGGATACTCATGAATATTCACATAAAATGCAATGCACTACCTGTTAAAATAGTTTAAAAACTTACATTGAATAGGGCTATTTAAATTTCAGTATTGCATGAAATTTCAATGAGTTTTTCACTAACCGTAGTGTAAAAGGCTTCACTAACATTTTCATGTAATTTCAGGAACTTACTTCTAACAGTATATTATTATTATTAGTTCTGGGTTGAGACCTTAGCAGCTTCTGACGCTTGGGTGATCCCGCTGCGTCCCCTTGTGAGCCTAAGCGTGACCCCATAGCCCTCTCCATAAGGAGAGGACCACAGCTACGCTATTGGCTGATATCTCTGACTCACTGATAAAGTAATTACCTGTGAGTGTTAGACGTTTCCCCGCAATCGCAGGGCAGTAACACATGATATGAGTAGATATCTCATTATCCTTTCCGCACAGACGACAGGGGACTTTCTGCCAGCCCTATCTTATGTCTGTGATATCCTAGCTTACCATGTCCTATGAATAGTTTTGTTAGGATTTCGATTTCATTCCTCCCAAGCTTGAGTATTTTCCTAGCTCGGTTGGAGTTAAGCTTTGAGCCCAAGAGTGTTCTGGCCTGTCTGCAACCAGATACCAAGTCCCACTCATTCTGATGTTCCTCAGTCAGCCGACTGTTAATTACTTCAGTGACAGACCTGCTGGAAATACCTACCACTGGCTCGGGTCCAGTAAAATTTCTTCCTGCTGCTAGCTTGGCTAGCCTATCCGATATCTCATTGCCCTTGATACCATTGTGTCCAGGGATCCATACCAGAGTGATTTGGTTTTCGGTCGCTAACGTATTTAGTGCCTCAAGGCATCCCTATACTAATAGCGACGTAGTCGTTGTTCCATTTAAGGCCAATATAGCAGCCATGTTGTCTGAGCAGATACGGATGTTCCTTTTATTTCCGTGCTCATTTGCCTTGTATGCACACTGGAGCGTGCCCATAATCTCAGATTGTAGAACTGTGGCGTAGGACCCCATCTCAATTGTTGAGCTTATTCCATTCCTTCTACGATATACGCCGATTCCTGCATTCCCCTTGTTCCTGGAGCCATCTGTAAACCAGTTGTCTCCATCACAGGACAGGTATGCGTTAACCCATTCCTCCTTCGTGGATAGGCTAACTCGATACTTCTTGTCAACGAGGTGGCGTATGACCATTTTGTCCCTGGGCATGTTCAGGGTCGTCCTTCTCGCGATGTCGACTGGGATCTTCACTGCTGTCGATATCCTTCCCTCATTCACCAAATTTAGCCTCCAGGCCGCTTTGGCAGCCACGGCCTTCATGGTTAGATGGAGGGGCTCTAAGCCTATTAATGGCCCGCAGTGTCATCGTGGGTGTCGACTTCGAGGCTCTAGTAACGCCTCTCAAAATCAGTCCCCTGATCCTTTCCAGTCGAGACTTCACAGTGGACAGCTCGGCATTGCTCCACCAGACTACCGCCGCATAGGTAAACCTGGTTCGCAAGATCGCTGTATAAATCCGAATAAGTGTTTCCGGTTTCAAGCCCCAGGTTTTTCCTATGGCTCTCATACAGAGCCATAGAGTCGCTACTAGCTACTTGCACTTGTTTTCCAGGTACTCATTCCATGACAGCTTCTTATCCAAAATTACTCCTAGATATTTAGCTCGTTCTTTGATGTCCAGTTGTTGTCCTCCAAGTTTGAATGTACTTGTAGTTCCCCACTTGTACCTTCTAAAGAAGACAACCGCATCTGTCTTACCAGGATTACCCGATAATCCAGTTTTCTTGCACCATGAATCTACTATCATCAGTGCTTGCTGCATCACTCCGAAGAGCACATACAGATGCTGATCGCGCACGATAACCAATATATCGTCCGCATAGCCTATGACGTGAAGGCCCTGACTCAAGAGTAGATGAAGTAATTCATCCACTAACAGGCATCACAGCAAGGGCGATAAAACTCTCCCCTGTGGACATCCCGAATCAATGGTTTCACTTGGAGTGACATCACTCGTAGTCGTGGTTAGATTTCTGTTGGCCAACATGTGACACGTCCATTCCACGACTGCAGTAGGCACACCATTTGTAATCATGGCCGTCCTGATCACCTCTCCAGAGGTGTTATTGAAGGCTCCTTCGATTTCCATAAAGATTCCAATCGCAAGACCTTTCTCCTTCAGTTGACCTGCAATTAGGTTCACTGCTCCGAATAGGGTCATCTCCATCGAGTGACCAGCCCTGTAGGCGTGTTGCTCCTTGTGGAGCGGTCTGCTTGACAAGAGCTTATCGCGACCTTATTGCAGGAGTGACAATCTCATTGGCCAGCCGTTGTTTTGGGCCCAATTCCCCCCTTCTACAGACCTTGGAAAGCTTGGAAAACTTGCCCTGGTCAGATGGCCCGAGGTATCCCCGTCGGATTCTGAATATCCCCCTCCGGGCAATTTCAGAGTGCCGATAATAGTGTCCGGATTTCGAGAAAGCAGCCTATCCAGTCTAGCCGCCTCAGCTCCCTTCTCGATGTCTGTGCAAAAGTTGGTCCAGCTCTCTTGCTTTGCCTTACGTATTGCACCTCTGTATTCGTCCCTCATCGTTGCGAATGACGTCCATAGTTCCTTCGTTTTGCCAGTACTGGCACATCTGAACCTCTCTCTGGTTACCCTGCGAAGCTCTTCAAGTTTCCCATTCCACCAGTATGTCTCTCCAGCCTTTCGGACTCATGTAGGTCGGCAATTACTTTCGTAAGTAGCTTTGATGGCTTCCGTGAAAGTTTTGGCAGCCATCTCCAGGGTGTCAAAGTCTCGAATTGACCTGGGAACCTCTGAGAGTGCGCTTCTTAGTTCCGTGGAAAACGGATGTCAATGACTTCTTCTCAGACCGAATTACGGAACGTTGGGGTGTTCCCCGTGTTAGAATTATCTAAATCAGTAGTGATTAGGTATTCCAGCAGATCATTACCTCTTCAGATGACGTCCGTGCTACCCCACAAAGTATGGTGGGAATTAGCGTCGCACCCCAACAGAAGAGGAATTCTTCTTACCTTGCAATATTCCACTAGTGTAAGCACCTCCACTGGTGGGTTAATATCGCTGGCATAAAGAAAATAAGCTGATCCCAGTCAGCCACCACACCGTCAGGGGGTTGGTCCTCTGAGTGGCCGTCAGTACAGCCCCCGACGACTCTCTGTTCGTCGGCTGCTGAACCGCCTTGTGCCTCCTCACAGGCCCAACCACCCCCGGCGGATTGCTCTCTGAGCCTCTACCTTTCTTCTGGGCCTGAGTGCTGGATGTCAGCCCTCTAGCTGGCGATGCTCCTGCTCCTGCAGCTGTTTCCCTAGCCTTCGCCTTTTTCCTCCACACTCTCTTTTTCAGGGAGCCGTTGGCGCTATTTTTCTTGTGGGGGACTGATTGGCCTCTCCCAATACCATAGCCTCGTTCAGAGGGACCGTCGATCCCTCAGCTCTAAATTTTTACCAAGAAGTTTTGCCATTATATTCAATCACACTGGACTGTAGTTCGATTATTGAAAATTGAACAATAATTAAACAATTGTGAACTTAATTATTTTAAATATGAAGCCTTGAATCGTTAATACTTCACATTATTGAATTAAAACTTTGTACGCTACAATTTGGATTGTTCTATTTAACAAATTGAAGATTTCGAAATAAAATTTTGAAGCTTCTTATTGGTCTTTAAAGGGTTTTCGAGAATAAAAAAAATTTCTTAACTTTCCTGGTAAAATTTTTAATGAATTTTTATTTTGACAAATTGATTTCAAGAGGATATTTCAAATGATTCTGAAAAAATTTCGAATAAACGTGAAAAGATTTAAAAACATTAAAAGCACAGTGTAGATTTTTGAAGATGTCGAACACAAAATTTATAAGATTTCAACCACTTTGAGAGGCTTTAATGAATAAAGAATTTTGGAATCAACAATTCTAGAAAAATTGACAACAATATTTTGTTGAAGAAATAATTTCAGAATAATATTTAGTAAGATTTGTGAAATTAAACTCTTGCAAGATTTTCCAATTTTTTGTGTAAAGTTCGAATTTCAGGATGAGAAAATAATAATTGAATTCCTTGGAGAATTTCTAATTAATTTTTTGAACAAATATTCAAGCAAATATTCAAAAAGATTTCAAAATATATTCCACTGTAAAAATTAATGTTTCAAGCGTTAAATTGCTTAAAATGACATAATTTGGAAAATGTATACATTTTTTATTAGTTCTTTAATTCGTAGCAATGGAAATAATAGCCTGTATTTTTAAATATACAGGGTGTTTTTTTTTAACTTGAGACAACGCAATATCTCAAAAAATACGCATCCTACGGAAAAAATGTTTGGAATAAAAACTTTTTATTTTCGAGGGAGAAAAAAGATTTGGTAAAATTTACCCCACCCCCACCCCCACAAGAGGCAGGGTTGGGGGTAGCTTTGTAATTTCAAATGGCAACCCGAATGTTTTATCACAGATTCAGATTCTCCTTTACGAAATACGTAAGTTTTGTTCGAAAAATTTGTTTCGATTCGCGATAGATGGCGCTGCAATTGCGAAAATTGAAATTGTTGACACTTCTTTTAGCTCTGCCCAGGAATAACGACGCGGACGTAGTAGTTGTCTATGCCCTTCGGGGTGCTTGATTTCGGTGAGTCCCCTTGCCTCTCACCACAGGGAAGCTTGATTTCGATTAATCATTTTACAATAAGTGCTCAAAATGGTGTCCTCGCACTTCGATGCACTTGTTAATCCGAGCTTTGAAAGATTCCACACAACTGCGAATTGTGTCTGGTGATATTTGTGCACAAGCAGACCTGATTCGCTCCATCATGTTATCACGAGTTGTGGGCACTTCTTGATACACGCGATTCTTTAGATAACCCCGCAAGTAGAAATCCGGCGCCGTAAGATCTAGCGATCTGGCAGGCCAATTGACTGGACCTCCTCTACCGATCCATCGTCCATTGAATTCGCGATTGAGTACTTCCCTCGCGATTGCCGCATAATGTGCTGGACAACCGTCATGTTGAAACCACATGTTGTGTCGCACTTCAAAGCTTAGGTCTTCCAGCAATATTGTAAGTTGATTTTCTAAAAAGTCACGATATTTTTCACCGTTCAAATTTCCATCAATAAAATATGGACCGATAAGTTGATCTCCAATTATTCCACACCAAACGTTCACGGACCATGGACGCTGATGCTCAACTTTACGCAACCAATGTGATCTTTCTACACTCCAATAATGCATGTTGTGCCGATTAACGTTACCATGGTTTGTGAAAGACGACTCGTCTGTGAAGAGTACTGGAAAAAAGAAATTCGGGTTTCCTTGTATCTGCTGAACCGCCCATTGACAAAATGTCACTCGGTTCTGAAAATAATTGCCATGAAGTTCTTGATGCAGTGAAATATGATACGGATGATAATTATTACATTTTAATATATCCCAAACACTGGATAGAGACATTCCGGAATCGCGGCTTAGTTGTCGAGTACTAACATGAGGGTCATGAGTGACTGCAGCTAAAATTGCAATTTCATTATCAACTCCAGTAACTGTTACTTGACGCTTCCTTTTTTTCGGTTGTACACTTCCGTCAGTAATGAAGTTTCGGACAACCCGGTAAAAAGAAGCGCGTGAAGGAACACTTTCTGGAAAAAGTTGAGCATAAAGCGTGAGAGCATCATTGATATTCCTGCCACTTTCTCCATAAATGAGAATCATTTCAATCTTCTGTTGCTGAGATAGAATTTCCATTGTAAAAGTAATGAAGTAAGGTATTGAGGAAATACAACGACACCCAAACCAACTCAAACGAACGTGACCAACAACAATAACCCAAACGAAAGCAACCAACACACCCAAATTAAATGAACACAATCAACCTTCCTAATGAATAAACGTTAAGCACGGACAGACGCGGTTATCGCTCGGCCGGAATGACGTCGAGGATTGTGGAGAGTGGAGACTCGATGATATGTAATGTCTACATCCAAAATCGACTGTCGTCAACCAACTGCATTCGGGAATGGTTTTCGACAGTTTTATCACTTTTACTGTCCCGTTGCCAAAAGTTCAAGCACCCCGATGGATGGTGAGAGGCAAGGCGACTCACCGAAATTAAGCACCCCGAAGGGAATAGACGACTACTACGTCCGCGTCGTTATTCCTGGGTAGAGCTAAAAGTAGTATCAACAATTTCATTTTTCGCAATTGCAGCGCCATCTATCGCGAATCAAAACAAATTTTCCGAACAAAACTTAAGTATTTCGTAAAGGAGAATATGAATCTGCGATAAAAAATTGGGGTTGCCATTTAAAATTACAAAGTTACCCCCACCCCTGCCTCCTGTCGGGGTGGGGGTGGGGTAAATTCTAACAAATCTTTTTTCCCCTCAAAAATAAAAAGTTTTTATTTCTGACATTTTTTCCGTAGGATGCGTATTTTTTGAGATATTGCGTTGTCTCAAGTTAAAAAAAACACCCTGTATATTTTAGCTTTAGAATGTATGAAAGTTAAAAATTGGAATCTTACAGTTTAAAGGCTTGCACTTAAAAAATGTTCAATTGGAAAGTTTTTGAAACTTTTTTTTATATGCGAAAATTACTGAGCGTTTGAATTAACATTTTTGTAACCTTCAATTTGAAAAGTGAGAAATTCAAAAGTATTCCACTTTAAGTGCTTTAATTTGAAGCTCAGTTTCTATAACTTGAAAAAAAATTTCATTTTTAAGAGTTCGAATCTTTTAATTTCAATGACCATATTCAATTCTTTCTTAATTGTTCAATTTTCATTTGCAGTCAAAAAGTGGTTCTTTTTCCTAATTTAAAATTATCAAATTCCAATATTCTAAACATTTATCATCCTCGGTCGAGAAAGAACATTTTTTTGCATGCAAGAGCTGTAAATTTCTGTCGATTTTTGTAGAAAATGTAAAACTACAATAAAAAACAGCAATGTACAAAAAATACACAAAAAGTAGGAAATTCATCTCAATAATAGAAAAAAGTATTACTTTCCTGTGATTTTAGTTTTACGCATTTTATAATTCCATTGTTTTCACAACCTTTCCCACATTCTCAACCTGCAAATTCAACCATTTTGCAGAAAAATTAGTTCTATCGGCTTGAAAGTTGTACATTTTGGATAAATACATTTTTCTTTATTGACTAAAAGATCATTTTTGGTTGATGATTCAATTTCTTTGTTAAAAATTGAACGATTGCTTAAAAAACCGAATTAATTGCCGGTCTTTTATTTAATTGTTCCTCACAGGTTTCGTATTTTTTATTACAAAATTCAAAATTCTTAATGGAATTTTTTATTCTTTATTGCCTAAAAAATCCTTCTTACATTAGTTAAAAATTTCTCTATCTTGCTGGAATCCGTTCATTCTGTTTTATGAAAATTAGGTTTGTTAACAGAGAATGGGGCTGTTGGATTTGTAGTTAGAAAATGAATCATTTTCAGATAGAAAGTCAATTTTTGTTGTTAAAAATTTAATATTCCTTGGTTTGGAAATTATTTCAGTATTGTACCTTTTTAGAATTTCGTTGGTGTTAAGATTCTTCAATTCAGTAGAAACTTCTTTACTTTGATCGAGAGTTTGTTCGTTTTATTTATTTTTTTGTTTTGTTTGAAAATTAATTTTTATCTGAAAATTTCTCTACGGAATTCTCGTTTTTAATTAATTTTGAAATTTGAAAATTAATTAAATTTGAAAAAATGAAAAAAATTGTTATATTTATTGTTATTTTGAGTACAGAAATTGAGCGTTTTGTTGTCTATTGATTCAACACTCCAGCAACTGCGCCTGCCTTTAAAATATCTGTACTAGTACTTATTGCCTAAGTTTTTTTTTGTATTTTGTATTTTTTGTATTTTTTTTTTTTTGTAGTACACAATGAATATTTCAGAAAATTCCGTGTGTAATACAGCGGACTTAAATATGACTATGGTCTACAGGCGGGAATGCCAATTTTTTAAACAATCTATTTAGTTATTTCTTTTGCAGCCTTGTACTAGACCACAGTGCCAGTTTATAATAATAATAGGTTATGATTAGATTGTAGAAAGATCAGAAGTCGTCATATGTGTTTTATCCTTTGGTTCACTTGCCATTATCGTGATCGACTCTATTTGAGGGTTCTACCGCTGAAAGTAAATCAATATGTAATTTAAACATTAGCATAAAAAACTGCGCACTATGCGCGCTTTTCTTTTTTTAATGAAAGGGAAAACATGATTTTTCATGTAATAAAATTTAATATATAGTTAGTATTTTAATCAAGAACGATTTTTATTTTTACTAAAATAACTTGAAATCCCAAGCATAAAAGAAAGTTGATTTGGACCATAGGATTGTATTCATTGGCTCTTAGTCCAATAAACATTTCTATAGTTCAAAGCACTTTCTGTTCATTGAAAGAATTTTCTTTAGTTGAAAAAAAGTTCTTCATTTCAGTAGAAATTTTTATTTAGTAGTAGGGGTAGTAGGATAACGCGACAGGAGAGAGGAGTGTGAGAAAGGATAAGGCAAAGGAGAACTAGGGGAGGGACTAAAGCGGGAGGAAAGTTATGGATGGGGCTGCGAGGGGCAAATTAGAGGATATATGTAAAAGACTGTAGTGGCAGGAAGGTATTAGGTGGATGAGGAGATGAGGGATAGATGGAGGGAAATTTAGGGGAGAGATAGTATTGAATGGGAGAGGGTGTAGCATGAGCGTGGGGGATAAGAAGTAGGGCATGGGTAGGAGGGATGGTATGGGAAGGACAGTAGGAGAGAGGGAAGGGCAAAAGACGGCTGCTTCGAGGAGAGTTAGGGAGGGGAAGTATAAAATGTGAGTGAGGTGTGATAGGATATGCGAGGAAGTAGGAGGAAGTATGCAACGGAATTTTTGGTTAAGGAAGTATGAAAGGCTTGGTGGGGGTACTGAGGAAGGGGCAGTAGATAAGGGGCAGTAGTGAAGGGTACGGGAAAGCAGAAGAGGAGTGAAAAGTGAAGATTGGGATTGACGTGTGGAACGGGGAAAAACTTAATCTCAAAAATTGGTGTGAAATTTTATGTGAAACATTAAGCGAACTTACGTGTTCATATAGAAATCTACTTTTTGCGTCACTTGACTCTGCTTTGCGCAAGCCAGCACTCCTTCGACAAAAGCTTGTGCTTTCTGTCTCAATGTTACAAGATTCACTGGTGTTTCTGCATTTTCCCTTTCCAGCTGACCATAAAGCTCTAATTGCTTTGCCGAACTAGCTGTTTTACTACATGGTGTTGCCATCTCACCCGGGCTTATACGGAAATATTTCTCCATATTTAACTTTGAAATAGTATTGACTCGCTGAGTCTGTTCAGAACCATCGCCCTCTGAGTATCCTGAAAATTGAAATTGTACATTATGATACAAGTGCGGGAAGTTGGTGATTCCTACGAGTTTGACGTTCACCGCCTGAGCGAAGCGAGTGTGGCAAACGCCAAACGAGTAGGAATCACTAACCCGCACGCTTATCTTATACTATTTTTTGTAACCCCTGTGAAGGGACGTTCGTGACATGAGGAATATTGGTAGGTAATAAGATTGTTGGGTGGAGAACGGGGTCCGGAGCAGAGCCCCGGCTGGGTCTTGGGGCGGAGCCCCCGAGAGGGAAAAAAACCCGAAACTAAAATGATTTACACTCGACTCTCTCAAACGTAAGCTTCGCAAAGATAACCAAATTACTCTCTCAAACGTAAACAGCATCTCTGTTGGTAACCACTGCGCATGCGCTATTATTATAATGCTATTATAAATCTACGGAAAAAATCTGTTTTATGCATTTCATTGCAACTTCTGTCGTTTTTCGATATATTGAATTTGTTTATTTTCAATGTTATTTTTTACGATTTGAACCAAAAGAACGCATCCTAGCGTAAAGTGTTTCTATGAACATTTTTATAACAAAACTTTTAAAAAAATTTGTAGATCATTTTTGGTTCAACAACTTTTGTTTATTAATTTTTTTTCGTCTCTTGTGTGGTTTTTCCCAAAATTAAATTTTTTTTTAATGCGATTATTTATGATTAAAACAAAAAATACGATTCTTTGAAGAAATTATTTATGACAAATTTTTAAAGCTCTTTCTTGTGTGAGCAATTTGTCCCTATTAATTTTTTTCATAGCTTGTGTCGTTTGTCCAAAAATTTAATTCTTTCATTTTTAATTTTATTCTCTAAGATTGAAGCAAAACTATGGATTCTATCAAAATTGATTTAATTTTTCCATTTTTAATGCTATTTTTACGAAGAAAATAAAAACTACAAATTCTATCAAAAAGTGATCAGTATTATAATTATTAATAATATTATATTTGAATAATGCTAGAAAGATGCGGACTTTTTTTTATTTCTGGCCTTTTGTCCAATTTTCATTTGTAGTGAAGTTACAATAAATTCAAGTTGACAAAATAATTGTTTAAACAATTTAAACATTAGAGGAAACTATATGTTAAATAATCTCTTTCCTTTTTGTGAATATATCATTTATCTATAATCATTTTTGTTGTGGTTGACTTATTACTTGTTCATAAATAAAAAGGCGATGCAAAGTGAAAGATTTTAGAAAAAACCGCCACTTTCTAGTACTTATATAGAAAAAGAGAGTGATAAACAATCTTAAATTGTTTAAACAACTTTTTTGTTAACTTTAATTAATTATTACCTCACTAAGTGAAAAAATGACATAAAGCTAAAAATTGCCGGAAAACTGCAATTGATATAGATGAGGATAGTCATTGACAATAATAATTTGTTTAAACAATTTACTTTTGCTAAATCTAATTAATTATCAAGTCACGCCTAATAGAAAATAGACAGACAGTTGAAAATGTCCAAAAAAACCGCAACATTCTACCAATTAGGCCAAGAGAATATTATCAACAATGATAATAAATTGTTTAAACAATTATTTTGTTAACTTGAATTCATTATTTCTTCACTCCAAATGAAAATTAAACAAAAAGCCAGAAAGTTAGGAAAAAAACCGCATCTTTCTAGCATTATTCAATTATAATATTATCAATAAGTATAATAAATTGTTTAAACAATTATTTTGTTAATTCGAATTCATTATTACTTCACTCCGAATGAAAAGTGGACAAAAAACCAGAAATTAAAAAAAAAACGCATCTATTCAGCATTATTCAAATATGATATTATTAATAATCATAACAAATTGTTTAAACAATCAATATTGTTAACATTGATGAACTATCACTTCCCTCTAATTGAAAATTGGCCAACAAATGGAAAATTGGTGAAAAAACTGCGCCTTTCTAAATACATTCTATGAGAAAATTGCTGATAACAATAATAAATTGCTTCAACTATTCATTAAAATATCTAATTCTCAGTATGAAGTGATATTTTATGTATTAGAAACAATTCGCATTAAAAAAACTTCACAAAAATAATAATTAGCGCCAAAATCTCGCGAAACCCATTTTTTCACTTATGGGGTTTCTTTGGGACCCTATAAAACAGACTTATGGTGTTGGTTTTTGAAAAGTGATATTTTATTCGTATTCTATGGCTAATTGTGAATTCGAAAAAAATTTGTTTGGACCACCCTAATACACACCCACATACATACAGACAGGCAGACAGACACATTCACGAAAACCTGTTTTTTGGGTTCAGAAGATTTCAAAACATGGACATTTGACAAAAAC
>CAKNXH010060822.1:38425-85043 GCA_932178445.1 Andricus quercusramuli | reverse complement strand
TATTGAAATTAAATTAATTTTAGGAAATTTTATAATTCGATAAATTTGGATATTGGAAATTTAAACATTTGTCCATTTATAATTTGGTTCCAAATTATTGTCGGCAATTACTTCCTCATAGAGGAAGCTTTGTAGTGGTGTCAAAATCCAGTTTCCAAAAAACGATTTTTATGAATATATTGCAAGGGGAATATATATAATTTGACGTCCTGAAAAATTGTCCGGTAGTGTGCACGTGTGAGTATATGTATGTCAAGCTTTTTACGATCCTGCAATATCTGGTGAACGTGTACAGATAAATTGATAAAATTTGGTATACTTATTCCACTATACATATGCCAAGTAGAATTTCTTACAAGGGTTTAACAAAATATTTTTAAACTAATTGAAAAATGTTAATTAACAGATTAAATCTTTCAAATCATCTTCTTTGGGGCTAATAAAAAAGACCGAAACAATAATTATATATATTCAATCTAAACAATTCAAAAAAATAGTTTCAAATAAATATTAATCTACTTTAATAAAAAAAATTTTGGTCGAACAAAATATTTTATTTATTTGTCAAATTAAATCCCTATCTATAATTTGAGTAAATGAAGCATTATTTGAATTAGTGAAGTAAATGACAAGTAGACGGTAGAAAAATCGAGCAAAATGTTGTTGTTTAAAATGCAACTGTTGAAGGTTAATCTGTTTTGGTCGAGGATTCAACTCTTTTGTTGAAAATTCGTCTTTTTTTATTTAAAATTAAAATCTTTTTCCACTTAAATATCTATTTACTTTTAAAAAAATTAATTGTTCGATCGAATTTTCATCTCTGGTTGATAATTGTTTATCTTTTTTAGTTGAAAATTCTTATTTTTTGGTAGAAAATTAATCTCATTGGTTGCAAATTAACTTTTTTGATGATAATTCATATTTTTGGGTGAAAAGGTCAATTGTTCTATAGAAAATGCGTCGTCTTGGTTTGAAAATTTATCTCTTAGCGGAAATTAAATTTTTGCTGTTAAAAATGCAACTGATTGGTTGCAAATTAATCTGTTATGAATATTAATTTGTTTTAGAAGAATTTATTTCCCTATTTTTTTTTAAATCTCCTTATTTTTCCAGTTTAAATGTTTTTTTTTTGCTTCTTGTGTGGTTCGACATTTGAATCATTTTAGGCTCTGTTTGCATACTCAATCCAGTACCGGGTATCCAGCGACCTTGAAAACCTTGACAACCTGGATTCTCCTTGCATTTTTTTCAAACCTTGAAAATCTGGAAATCTATTTGAATTTTTCACGAGAACCTTGAATTTGCATTTTTTGCTTTTAAAACAGTTATTCTATTGAAATACGAAGAGTGATTTAAATCTTTTAGTCTATTATTAAAGAAAAATCTCCGTTGGAAGAAATATTCCACTGAAAAGTTTTTTTGTATATCAAGATATAATTTATCTCTTGTTCATTACAGAATAAATAAAGAGATTGCAGGGCACTTTTTATAGACTGTACTGAGTATTTTATATATTGCAATGAACACACTTTAATATGGTGGATAATTCTGTACGTTTTTTATTTCTTCTCCGCTAATATAAAAATATTTCAAGGAATTTTGAACATTTCTCAAAGATTTCACGGTTTTCAATGGCGTAAAAAGGCGTGTACACTAGATTTAAGAAATGTCACAACGATTTCGAACATTTCAAAACATTTTTAAGATTTGAAAAGATTTCAAAATTTTTCAGAAGATTTCAAAAGATTTCTCAAATATTTCAATGATTTTAAATGAATACAAAAGATTTCAGAAAGATTTCACGAAGATTTCAAGTATTTCTTAAAAATATCATAAAGATTTCAAAAATATACAAGAATTTCAAAGATTTCAAAAAGGGTACAATACACCAGACTTCAAAGATTTTGAACGATTATAATTTTTTTTAGAAAATTTCAAAAGATTTCAAATATTCCAGTGACTTCAAACGAAAAAATAGATTTAGGAAAGATTTTACAGCTATTTCAAAGAATTTATAAGAATTTCAAAAAGATTGCAAGAATTTAAAGATTTCAAAAAGGGTACCCTGCACCAGATGCTAAAGGTTTTTAAATATTTCAAAGAATTTAAACGATTCAAAAAGGTTTCAACAAATTTGTGAACATTTCACACGAATAAAAAAGATTAAAAAAAGATTTCATAAATATTTTAAAGATTCCGTAAAGAGTTCAAAATATTTCAAAAACTTTCACAAAGTTTTGAAACTTTTCAAAATTAAAAAAGATTTCAAGGATTTCAAAGGTTTTACAAAAATTTTAAAAGATTTCAGAAGATTTCTTGAAGATTTCACAAAGATTTTAAATACTTCAGGATATTTCTACGAATTCACAAAGATTTCAAATGATTTCACAAAAAAATATTAAAGAAGTATTTTAAAGATTTCACAAAGAGTTCAAAATATTACAAAAATGTTCACAAAGTTTTCAAAAATTTCAACTATCACATGTTTCGTTGAAAACTAACCTGCTTGTCTGAAAATTGAACTATTCGGTTGAAAATACTTTTTTTTTGCTCAAATTTTAATTTGAAATATCTGAAATCTTAAAAAATATTTCGAAAATTTTTTTAAGAATCTTAGAAAACTTATATTTATTTTTACAACTTTATTTTAATTGCAAAATAATTTTATTTGGAAATTAATTGTAAATAAATGTAAAATAAATTCAACGCAATTTATTTTATAAAGAAGTATCCCATGAGTTTTATTGAAATATGTCTGCGATTTTCTAAAAAACAACTGCATGAATATCTGACCTTTCTTGATTTTTTTTAGTGTATTTGATTCTGATTTATGTTTAGGAAGAATCATTTGAAAGTCAAGTCTTTATAGTATTTTACTAACCGATAAAGATATTTTTATACGTTTATTCCTGAAATCTATTCTCTAACGTCAAACATGGTACAAAAATGTAGTAAAATTGAAAGAATGATCAACTATTCACCAGAATCTTTAAAATAAAAATCAATGAGTGTCATATATTTAAATAAAAATTAGGAATATTTATGAAAAGTATTGCAATTTTTAATTTTTAAAATAAATGTATACAATAACAGTTTTTATTAAAAATTTTACGATGGTTTTTGTACCATATTTGACCCTAGGGTAGAATCAAGGCAAAATATTCTAAAAATATGTTCATTAGTTACTAAAATACTACAAAGAATTAACTTCAGAATTGTTTCGTCTTTTTAAAATCATGGGATACTTCTTCATAAAATAAATTTCGTTGAATTTATTTCACATTTATTTACAATGAATTTCCAATTGAAATTATTTTACAATTAAAATAAAATTCTAAAAATAAATATAAGTTTTCTAAGATTCTTAAAAAAAATTTCGAAATATTTTATAAGATTTCAGATATTTCAAATTAAAATTTGAACAAAAAAAAAAGCATTTTCAACCGAATAGTTTAATTTTCAGACAAGGAGGTTAGATTTCAACGAAACAAAACCCCTTGAATTTAACATTAAAAAAATGAATTCTCAACAAAATAAATAAACTTTCAAGTAAAAATGATTTTTAGCCAAGACACAATTGAAACGAAATTATAATTTAAGGCAAAAAATAATTTTTGATACAAGATAAAAATGTTAAATAACTATTCATTCTTGAGGTTAAATATTTTTAAGGATATAGGTATAAATATAATTTTCCTAAGATTCTAAAGAAAATTTTCAAAGATTTTATAATATTTCTGCATGTCAATCAAAATTTCAACAAAAATATAAGTTTTAACTAAACAGTTGAATTTTCAACCAAAAAAGCTCAATTTACAAAAAAAAAATGTAATAATGACTCTTTCAATGAGAACAAATTCTAATTTTTGATTAAAACAGTTAAGAAAAAAGAATAATTTGAACCAAATCATAATTTAAGGCAAAAAATAATTTTTAATACAAATAAACAATTTCAAATAAGTATTTATTAAAAAATATTTTTTTGCTCATTTTAAGGTTACATAAATATAATTTTTGTATAGGATTCTTGACAAAAATTCCGAAATATTTTCTAACATTTCAAATATTTCAAATTAAAACTTGAAAAACAAAAACATTTTCAACCAAATAGTTTTATTTTCAGGCAAAAAGGGTAATTCTCAACAAAAAATGTGATAATTGCTATGTCGAAAAAAAATTATTCTTAATAATAACCGTTGGTATTTAACTTGGAAAAATTAATTTTCAACAAAAGGAATAAACTTTCAAGTAAAAACGATTTTTAGTCAAGAAAACAAGAAAATTACGACCAAATTATAATTAGACGCAAAAGACAATTTTTAATGCAAAATAAAAATTTCGAACAACTATTCATTCTTCCAGTTATTTATATTTAAGGTTATAGGTATAAATATAATTTTCCTAAGAGTCTTAAAATAATTTTTGGAAGATTTTCGAATATTTCTGAATATAAAGCAATATTCCAACAAAAAATATGAGTTTTAACTGAACAGTTGAATTTTTAACCAAAAAAGCTGAATTTTCAACGAAAAATGTAATAATTGCTGTTTGAATGGGAAAATTCGAATTTTTAATGAAAAACAGTTGAAATCAACTTTTAAAGAATTAAATTTCAACCAAATAAATGAATTTTCAAGTCAACAAATTTTTCAGTGAAGAAAGAAGAAAAATTTGAACAAAATTACAATTTAAGGCGAAAAATAATTTTTAATACAAAATAAAAATTTCGTATAACTATTTATTTTTCAACTTTTCCTGCTGATTTTAACGTTATATCAATAGAATTTTCATGTAGGCTTCTTGACAAAAGTTTCGAAATATTTTTGAAAATTTCCGATTTTTCAAATGGAAATTTGAACAACAAAAAAACACCTTTTCAAGTGAATAGTTTAATTTTAGGCAAAAAAGGTTAATTCTCAGCGAAAAATGTGATAATTGCTCTTTCAGTAAAAAACAATTATTTAAAATAAAAAACGGTTGAATTTATTGAAAAATTTTTCAGCGAAAAATCTAATAAATGCTGTTTCAATAAACAAATTCAAATTTTTAATTAAAAACAGTTGAAATCATCTTTCAAAGAATTAAATTTCAACCAAATAAATAAATTTTCAAATCACTACATTTTTTAATGAAGAAGAAAGAAAAATTTCAAGAAGATTATAAGTTAAGGCGAAAAATATTTTTGTATACAAAATAAAAAATTTCGAATAGCGATTCATTATTTAACTGTATTTTTTTTGTGTATTTTAATTTCTATAAATATAATTTTCATATAGGATTCTTGGCAAAATTTCACAATATTTTTCAATATTTCAGATATGTCAAAAATTTCAACAAAAAATATTTTTATCAACCAAACACTAACTGAGATATTTTTATAATTTCATTCCTGATATCTGTTCCCTTAGGTCAAACATGGTACAAAAATATCATAAAATTTAAAAAATTACCAACTATTCACAAGAATTTTTTAAATATAAATCACTGTGTATCATATTCAAATGAAATTTAGGAATATTTATGAAAGGTAATAATATTCTCCATTTTAAAAATTAATTTATACAGAGTGCAGTTTTTATTTGAAATTTCACGACGGTCTTTTGTACCATGTTTGACCCTATCAGGGCAGCATAAAAAAAAAAAATATTCAGATAATATGTTCATTAGTTATTAAAATACTGCAAAGACTTACCTTTAAAATTGTTTGTCCTTAAAAAATCATGAGATATTTCTTTATTAAATAAATTTTGTTAAATTTATTTTACAATTATTCGCAATTAATTTCCAATTACAATTATTTCACAATAAAAATAAAACTGTAAAGAAGAAATTTTGTAATGTTCAGATAAATATTTTTAGACATTGAAGGTTTTATAAAGTTTTTATACGTTAAGAAAGCATATGAAGACAAGTTGAAATTTTTTTGGCTTTTTCTCTTGAAATCCCCAAAATTGTGATTATAGCCTAAAATTAAGAGATTAATGTAATGAATTGAAAATTTTATAATTAATTTAATTATAATTTAATTAAATAAATTAATTAATTATTTCAATTTTAATTAAATTAAACATTTCAATTTTTATTAATTTTTTAAAAATTAATTTAATTTTATAATTTAAAATTTTATCAATTTTATTTTCATTATTTCAATACATTAAATTAAGAATAATAATTATTTATTACCATAATCTTAAAACCCCATATACGTTCCTGAAAGACACAATAAAAAATATTTCGAGACTTCATTACATGTGTCTGAAGACCTTCCTTCAAGTGTCATTCTCGAAAACAAAAATCAACCCAAACCTCCGAATAGCCCACGAAACTCTATCGCGAAGTCGGACGAGCTCGGCTCGGCCCGAGCCACGGGTTCGTGCTCGTGCGTCTTCGGCTTTACACGAAGATCGCCGACGCAACGCTTAACAGAGCCTTCTCACCGACACGCTACGTTTGCATGTGTTCCTCCCAGATGGGAACGAGGTGGGGGCCGAAAAATTCCACGTTCTGGAGCCTCTGGTTCCCAGTACTCTCTGTGTTTTGTTCGGATCCAGTTTTGAATGGCCATCCCGACACTGCAAGATGCTATTCCCAGAACCGGTTCCGGTCCTACGAATTCGCTCGCTGCGCCGCCCTTTGCCAACTGATCCGCCTTTTCGTTGCCCTTGATCCCTGTGTGACCAGGGACCCATATGAGAGCCGCTTTGTTCCTTTCTGCAAGTTTGATTTAATGCCTTTTTGCATTCCCAAACCAGTGCTGATGTTATGCCTGGTTTCTCTATTGCAGTTAGTGTCGCTTGGCTGTCCGAGCAAATCGTGATCTGTCTCCCAGCAGCGTTTTCATCTAGTAGTGTTTTAGCACAGCGAAGGACCCCTGGAGCCATCCGTATACCAGATTTCCCCTTGGAGGAGCGGGTTACCATTTTCTTTCCACAGATCCCTGCTTGAGATACAGACGCGGAAAGGTTTGGCAAAGTTGGAGCGTTTTGTTATTTTATCTTGCCTCATTTGTAGAATCGGCAGTGTGCTGATATCACTCAGGAGTCTAGTGTGTTTAGTCCCCGGAGTCCACCTATTTACTCTTGCCAGGCGGCCCATCGCGTGAGCCGCTCTGGCGGTTATCGCAACATTTAGGGGTTCCCCACAGAGCATGGATCCTATCGCCGCTGTGGGCGCAGTACTCATTGCTCCAGTCAAACCCCTAAATGCAAGCGTTTATAATCTTCGCAGCTTGTCCTGCATTGTTTCAAATTCCGCTCGTGGCCACCAGACCACGGCCGCGTGTAGGAGACTGGGTTTCAAGACATCAGAGTAGAGCCATGCAGGCATTTTAGGCCCTAACCCCCACGTCAACCCAAAGGCTCTCCTGCGCATCCAGAAAGTCATGACCAATTTCCTGCATTGGGTCTCCAGGTGCTTTGCCCAGCTCAGCTTGCTATCCAGGATTACTCCTAGATATTTAACTGAAACTGAAAACGTCAGCTTCCCACCACAGAATACAGGAGTGTCAGCTTTTGGAACTTTATAATTCCTCGTGAAAATTACCAGATTGGTCTTTTCCGGATTTACCGAGAGTCCTGTGCTATTGCACCAGACCTCTACGATGCGCAGGGCCGACCTTATAAGACCCATCAGCGTTTCCAGATGAGCCCCCCTAACTAGGATTACAAAGTCGTCCGCATATCCTTGGGTATAGTACCCTTCTTTATTTAGCCTTCGAAGGAGGCCGTCCACTACGATGCACCACAGGAGGGGCGACAGGACACCCCCCTGTGGGCAACCCCGCGGGGACATCCCCCTTACTAGGCCTTCACTCCATCTGGTTTCGAGTCTTCGTCGGCGTATCATGCTTCCTATCCAGCGTACTAGCTGGTACGGCACGCCACATCTCAAAGCCTCTCGACATATGACTTCTGGAGGAGTATTGCTGAAGGCACCCTCTATATCCAAGAAAGCGCCCACAGCGTACCCCTTTTGTTCCAACTGTTGCTCCAATTTTGGTACAACAGCATGAAGCGCAGTTTGAACTGAGCAGCCTGCCTGGAAAGCATGCTGCCCTCTATGCATCGGGGAGGCCAAAAGCACCTCATCCCTAATGTATCTCTCGACCAGCTTCTCTAGCGTCTTCAGGATAAAAGATGTTAGGCTTATTGGTCGGAAGTCTTTGGCAGCAGTGTCACCTTCCCTCCCAGGTTTGGGTATGAAGGCCACTCTGCCATCCTTCCATGCCGATGGCACGTGTTTAAGGGCTATACTTGCCCTAAATAATTTCGTCAGAGGAGGGACGACCAAATCCATGCCTTTTTGTAAAAGCACTGGATAAATGCCATACGCCCCTGGTGATATAAAGAAGCAAAAGGAACCTACGGCCCATTCCACCTTTTTGTAATCAACGACCTTAGCGCCGAAACTCCAGTCGGCCCTCTCCACCCCCTGGCCCCGGTATTCCTCCTCTTGGTCGGTTCAGATTCGCTGAAAACCCGGGAAGTGAACTTCCATCAGGTGATTCAGCGTTGCTTCTTCATCTTCGGCAAACTCACCATTATCGAGCCTTATGAGTCCGAGGCGAGCTTCCGAATTTTTCGCTAGGATTTCTTGGAGCTTCGCTGTTTCCGGAATGTTTTTCGATTCCTCACAGAAGCCCCTCCAATCTTCCTGCTCATACTTCCTTATGTTTTTATTGTATTCGCACTGGGCCGTCTTATAGATGTCCCAGTCCGAAGGCAATTTAGTTCTATTTGCCCTATTGCACAACATTCTTGTCTTTCTACGGAGTCTCTCCAGGTGGGTGTTCCACCATTCTGCTCCCTTTCTAGACTTGATAGTGCTTGTAGGGCAACTGTTCTCATATTAAGTATGTCAGAGCCCTTCGCAGAAAATCCGCAGCGTGCTCCAACTCATTAATGGTAACATAGCTGGTGGGGAATTCCGCAAGCCTCCCTTCGATTTCCTCTTTATATGAGTCCCAAAGTGTATTTCCAGGGTTTCTAATAGTAGATACCACCGGTTTTCCTAGGGTTAATCGGAACACGATGTGTTTGTTGTCCGAAAGAGACCCCTCATCGGAGACCCTCCAGTCCACTACCCTGCTTCTCAGTGCACCTGAACATAAAATCAAATCGAGAACCTCATTCCTGTTTTTAGTCTGGATTGTGGGAGTATCACCCCGATTCAGAATCTCCAGCTCTGTGCCTGCTATGTATTCAATTAAATCTCTCCCTCTGTCATTGATGTTTGTGCTTCCCCACACCGTGTGGTGAGAGTTAGCATCACAGCCCAACAGAGGAGGAATCTTATTCTCCTGACAATACCGAATTAGAGTCTCCACCTCTCTGGGAGGCGGAGGTCCCTCGGCATCGCCAGGAAAGTAAGCCGAGGCACCAAGATCGCATCCATACCCTTGACGGCTATGCATGCCGTTGGCGTTTTTTCGCGTGGCCCCTTATATATGGAGCCACATCCTGACAAGCCACAAATCCTTTCCCTGTTTAACCAGGGTTCTTGGATTACGGCGATCCCTGTCTGCACCACAGACATGCGTCTGGCAAGAACCGCCGAGGCGCCTTTGCTGTGGTGCAAATTAATCTGCGTAATGGAGATTCCCGTCTCAGCCATTGAGAGGCTATTTCGGGTCATCTCCGGACGCTTCTGGGACCCCTGCGGATCCCAATTGGGTCACCCGGAAGGAAACCCTACTCGCCCCTAGATAGGGACGAGAATCTAGAGCCGCAAGGGCTCTGACCGAGGATTCAGGAAGTCCAGCAACCAGAATCCAACCTCTCCTCTTCGGCCTGGATCCCTGCCCGTCGGAAAATGCCTTCAAAGAATCAGTTCGCAGGGACGGGTTCTGAAAGCTCAAGCGCCCGAGAACGGTCGCCGGATTCTCGGGGTTACCGGGAATCAATACGGTCGCTCTGCGGTACCTCTGCAGACACTCCGTCCCCTTGACTTCCAAGTTCAGACCTTCTTTTAGCCTGAACGTTGGGGTTTTCTCGACAATACAGTCTCGCGACCAGATGTCAGCGGCCTGTACAACGATGGCTCCCGACCTGATAAAGATGTCGTTGAATCTGGGGGCGCTTCCCTCGTGAGGTAACGCGTCAATTCCTTTTGAGATTTCATCCCTCAAACTGTCCAAGTTCTCAAGAGTCAGATAGTTATCAGGATAACCCGACGCAACGACAACCCTCACCTGGGGGTCGTTGTTGGCCATCTGTGCGAAAGTAAGACCCTGTATTACCAGGGCCTTCTGCCGTTTCAACTCCCTGTTTGGGGGAGATTCTCCGGAGCCCTTCTTCCTCTTGCCTATAGAATAAGCCTGAGGAGTTGCTCCGGGTAAGTTTCCCGCAACCACTGCCGCCTGTGAGGAGCCTTGGCTGCTGTTTGCGAGCCGCGCATTACGGTCTCTCTTTCTTTGTGCTCCACAACGGCGCCTCTTCCTTGCCTCGTCCCTTGCGGAGCCTCCCATCTTTGGCGGTGCTTTGGGAGAGGGACCCGAAGCGGATCCCTCATCGTTTGTGTTTTGTATTTTTGATTTGTTGGGTAACATTTCTGTCCCACGAGAAGCTAGGGAAATGAGAAACACCCCCCCCCCACAGAGCCCCGCTTATAGGGGGCGGGTCTATATACTAAGGGATTCGACCTGGTGTCCCAAAGTCCCCGTTAACCCGGCGTCATTGGGGTGGAAAAGTGTTACACGGACTTAGGGGTGGGTCATATAGACCCGCTTATTAGATTTGAATTATACCAGCACTTTATTAATAAAAAAGGTATTATGTAATCCGGTTTATTTTTACACGATGGCGCAAAATGGTCACATCAAATTCAGGGATGGCTCTCGAGACCTTTTTCCACTTTGTGCACATGTAACTCTCAGTGCGGTCGCCACTAGACTAATGTGTTACATGCAACGCTTACAACAACTCAGCAGATCCAGCTACTGAGAAGAGCAGCAACGTCGCACGCATAGTAGCCGAACTTCAAGCAAAATAAAATGTGCCGGGTCTCACAGACCCAACCCCCATGACGCCGGGTTAAGACACCTCCTTCGAGACCCCTGCCTGTCCACCTCTGCTGAGGGGGGCAGGTCGGGATGTCAAAGGATTTGTTAACCCTGGTACCATTCAGCTCTCGACACGGCGATCACATCTTAGCTTGGGAGCATGAGAACTCGCGCTCTCGATATTCCAGTGGGCTTTGCCATTAGCCCCTGGAAGGACCGCTCCTTAGTTTGAGTCTCACCGACCACAGTCCGTCAGTTCCCCAGAGTAGCCACACCTCGCGATATAGCCCCTCAGGTTCACCTATTCTAGATCTGTGGCCAATGAGCCCCGTAAGCCCTCCCACCAGCCATAATGCTGATTCTTTTTTTGGATCCCTCACCCAAAAATAGTAATGTGAGGTGCAGTACTTCTTTTTAATCGTCTCGTGGATGAAAAATTTTCATCTGAAGTTAAACGAAGCTGATAAACTCTTGTTTAACCGGTACAACGAGATGAACTAGGCTCTGCTCTTTCAACGCAGATTTGTAACAAGATTGATTAATATTCTTCCATTCACTTCCAAATTTTCAAAGATTTTAACGTTTGGTCCGCTTGATGGTCCAAAAATAGCAGTGAAGACTGAACTAACAGGTAATTCCATTATGTGGTGCCTGCAAGCTAAAGGAAGAAGAGTTTTGCCTAATTTGCCTTCCAAAAAAGTACAAGCCTCCAGATTTTCACCAGAATTGCTAGCAGTTGTGTCGAAACACATAGCAATTATGCGATCCGCTACATTCCAGTCTTGAAGTAACTCATAGACTGCTTGAGCTTCACCCGTTCCATTATTAATTGCCGGAAAACCTAAGAGTTTCATTGTATCTTCTCCTGAGATAATAATTGCTAAACGTTCAATCTGTTCTTTTGAAGTTAAGGCTGGCTGCAAGTTTGCATCCCAATGAACTGTTAACAACACATCAGGATTAAAGGATTTTTTAATTTCCTCTGCTACTTTTTCACGATGCTCTTGGCGTTTCGATCTTATGGTTTCAGCAGAACAACAAACTTCTTCAACATTCATCTGCAGCGCTTCGCAAATGGCACTAACAATATACACAGCTTTCCTATTTGTAAGTTTTTTCTATTTAAGGCAGCACAAACATCATCTGTCAAAACATTTATTCTTCGCCTTTTTTCTCGACATAAGATGGACCGGGATCAAAATTAATGATTTTTTGCAACAAATTGTTATACAAATCTGTTAAAAAATGAATAACCGAGGTCTAAATAGGATGTAGGTTATTTTTCCACCAATTTTCCATCTGTAGTAGTTTCGAACGAGAACTCACTAGAAGCATAACTTTTAAGGATAAAATTGTTTAAATAATAATGAAATCCACTCCCCCCCCCCATGCTGCTTATTTTTCATTTTTAATACCAAGAAAAAATCCTATCATAGAAAAATTCTTATTTTTCTACAAAATTCGTCTTTTTGGCTTGAAAATTCAACTATTTTGTTAAAAAATTGGACCCTTTTGCTTGAAAGCTCAAATATTTGGTTATAAATTCAACCAGTTTGTTCAAAAGTAACATTTTTTAAAGAAAATTCGTCCGTCTGATTTAAAATTAATCTTTTTTGGTAGTAAAGTTCTTCGATGAAAATTCAATTGCCTTTTTAACAATTCATCTTTTTGGCTTGAAGTTTCAATTATCAACTATGAGAACTATTTAATACTAGTATGAGAATACTTTTTATTAAATTCTTTGTACATTTTTTTTATTTTTAGAACATGGATTTGATTCCACGATGAACTATTTGCTCGTACATGAACTTTTTTCTTGAAAAATCATATTTTCGGTTGAAAATTCAGCTGTTTTGTAGAATATTTGTGCGGTGCGGCCCTGTTCGGTTTTTGACGTGTGCTCCGTTTCGTCTCGCTCTATATTTGCCTAACGTACTTATTAGGCAATTTTGTACTTTGTATTGTATCTTAGTGATTGTATTTGTGTTCGGAGTGCAGTTTATATGTTGCATTTGGTGATTTTTGGGCTTTTTTTTGCTTGAAAGACTGTTGTTTAGCTTCGGAGGTCGACAGTTCTCGCGCAGTTGATGCGTATTGCAATGGGTGCTTGTCCCGAGTGTAATAAGACAATTTCCAGAGGATCCCAAGGTGCTGTTTCCTGCATAAAGTGTGTTGTATTCAGCCACTTAGCCTGCGTCAATGTCGGATTGTCAAAGAAAACATTTGATGATCTGAAAAAAGGAATAATCGAAATTATTCGTGTGAACTGCAAATCACTGAATGCTAGCGTCACCTCTTTAGACTTAAATCAAAGCTCCTTGCTATGTGGAGGTATCGACCCTGCCACTAAGGATCACGTAACTAACTCCTTGCCTACAACAGTTTCTCTTGTCACTGCTGCGACCTTGCCATCTGGATACGTCGAGGCTAACACAGTGCGGTCTTACAAGCTCAGAGGGAAGCGGCCGTACAGGCGCAGGAACAGATTAGAAATCTTTTCAAGGAATTCGAAACTAAGCAGCATGATTGGATTACAAAAGTCAACACTACGTTTCATGAAATCAAGACAAATATTTCAGAGAGTTCTCGCAGAATCAATCTGCTCGAAAGTTCTACTGTTAGCAATGCGGATCAAGTCACACAGATAAAGACGGAGGCAAGCTCGCTAAAATTGAAGGTCGCCTCACTCGAAGCTTCTCTCAATTACCAAGAGCAAGCTGCGCTTCAAAGTACCCTTGAAATTCACTGGTTATCTTATGAAGCTGAATTGGGATCTTCCATCGGTCCTAGAATCGGTTGCGAAAGCTCTTGATGCTCCCTTCGCTAAAGATGACAACATCAAATCCACTGTTCGCACCGATCATCGTTGCCAAGTTTAGCTGACAGTTCGTAAGAGATAAAATAATGTAACACGTAGAACGATTCCAATAGCAAGTAGGCTTTCTATGGTATGGTTGTACACACAACGGTGTGATATTATTACTGTTTGGCTATTTGATGCCCGTTGATAAATATATTTTTAACATTTTTCAGGTTTTTATACCTTGTACATATTTATCTCTTCAGATAGCAAACATGATCTCATTGGCTATTTGATGCCCGTTGAAGCGAGGGTAACAAACGTCAAACGAGTAGGAATCACCAACCCGCACGCGTATCATATAATATTTTTTGTAACCCCTGTAGAGGGAAGTTAGTGACATAAGAAAGATTGGTAGGTAATCGGCGGAGCCGAGGGGCGGAGGAGGGAAAAAACTTTTCCGAGAGGAAAAAAACCGAACTAAAATGATTTACACTTGACTCTCTCAAACGTAAGCTTCCCAAAGATACACGAGGTTGCACCAGGCAAACTAACCTAAACGCTCAACTTGTCAGCTGTCGAAATGATGGCAGTGTTGATAAAGTGGACAGCCTGCGCGCGCACCGTGCGTTGGCCATCACGCTGGACATATTCTGCAATTGGCTGTAATCTGGCGCGCGATTCAAAGTCGAATTAAATTAATTTGATTTTGAATCGCGCGCATAAAAGTTTGACCAACGGCAGCTTATACTGTTGGATCACGCATCCGGTGGCTTCAGATTGGTTGTGATAATTCTTGCGTCCAATCAGAAACTAGCGGTTCCCTTGATTTCCGTGCGTGGAATACAGCACATACACACTTTCCTTCAAAGTATGCTTGATGGTCAACATTCCCGCATGAAATTTTGTGCGGGAATGTTATGATTCCCGCATACTTTGAATTCATCAAGAATTGGCCATTTTCTGGTCATTTTTTGGTGCATATACTGAGAACTTCCCGTACAGTGTTGAAAAAAATATATTTTAAACATTTTTCAGTTTTTTATACCTTGTACATATGTATCTTCAGTTTTCGTCATTGTTTATTATCTCTTTAGTATCCTTTTTACTTGTATTCATTGCCGATATTCTAATTTGAATTGTACTCACTTAGTTTGGGTTGTATTGATCCTGGTGTTTTTTCTCAGTCAATTTTTACGTGTGCTGCCTGAGTTTCCTATTTTTGAACTGATTTTTTTGTCAAATCTTTCTCCTGGTTAACTCCAATATATCCTCTAGCCTCGTTGCAATTGACAACTAGTCGCTCTCTCGAATAGACAGAGACGAGAGAAGGGGTGGTGGAGTTTGTCTTTTTCTGCATGATAGTCTGAATGGGACTGTGGTTGGTGTGAGTTCAGTAGATACTTACCCCATAATCGAATTTCTCTTTGTTGAAGTTAAGTCAACTTCTGATATTGTTTTAGTGGGAGTAGTTTATAAACCACCCAATGCCTCCTATGGCACAGAGCTTGAATCGGTAATTTTTTCATTTATTCCTAACTTTAATAACATTATCATTACTGGAGATTTTAACACTAACCTAAATCTCACTTCCAATCATTCTAAATATCTAACCTGTTTGCTACACTCTTGGGGACTCTCGATTGTACCTCATGATTTTAGTCACCATACTGATCGTTCCAGTACTCGCATTGACTTAATGATTGTAGACGATATTGATAAGGTTGTCTCCTACGAACAACATGCTATCCCTTTTCTCTCTAACCACGATTTGATTAACATTACCTCTAAATTTTCCTATAATTTAAATTAAAAACCAACCCAAAGTCTGATGCGGAATCTCTCTAAAATGCATGTACATACATTCCACGAACATCTAATGACGTATGATTGGGAAAAAATATTACTAGATACAGATATAAATAACAAAATCGACGCTGTGACTAATTACCTAGTCTCCGCATTCAATAAATTTTCTCCACCACACGTTCCTAAAAACTTTAATAAAGCGGTCCACTGGATCACATCCGAAATTGAAAATCTGAAGAGGGAACGTAATGGCAAGCGCCGACTTGCAAAAAGAACAAAAAACAGTATAATACAAGCTCAATTTCCTAAACCAAAGAACCTAGTTCAAACTAAGATTAGAGATGCGTTCAATCAATACGTTTAAAACGGGATTGAACAGAGACAAAAAAGAGGACATTTGGCATCTCCTTAGACGTTTACACCTAATCCCGCCCAAACACGAATCTGTAGATAGTAATTTTCCGCCTGGTAACCTTTTAAAGACTTTTTTTACATTCCCAGTTCCAGACTTATCATCATCTTCCACTACTCCTCGTAATTCAACATTAATGACTTAAACTTCTTTTTCGATGACATCGCACCTGAAATACTTTTGGAAAAAACACTTCAAATCAAATGCCATTGGAACTGATGGAATATCAATCAAAATGATTAAACTTGCCCTTCCAATTATCTTTCCTATTCTATTGCATATCTATAATGCTTCTCTTCAGGTCGGTATCTTCCCAGATATCTGGAAAAAGGCCCAATTCTTAAAATTTCGAAACCTAATTCCCCGAAGGACTTCCGGCCAATTTCTATTTTATGTGCGCTGTCTAAACCACTTGAAAAAATTGTTCACCTGCAACTTTCTAAATTTCTCGAATTATCTAAGGCCATTGACCCGCTGCAATCAGGTTTTCGGGCAAAGCATAGCACTATTACTGCTTTCATCAAAGTAACGACGGATCTCAAATTAGCAATGGATAATAGGGAGATCACAATTGTTGTTCTGTTTGATTTTTTGATGGCTTTTGATATGGTCAATCATAAGTTACTCCTGCAAAAGTTAAAATCTTTTAACGTGTCAAACTCTGTCATCAAGTGGTTTAAAACCTATTTTCATAATCGTTCTCAAAGAATTATTAATATTAGTGATGAGCTTTCTGACTGGTGGGAAGTCAAAAGTGGGGTTCCTCAGGGCTCTATTTCTGGCACCCCTCCTCTTCAATTTGTTCACTTCTGACCTTGGAAGTGAACTTAAATATTGCAAATACCACAAATATGCTGACGGTCTTCAAATTTACTTATCGGGACCAATTTCTTCATTAAGTAGATTACTTATTCTAGTCTAAGAGGATGTCGATAGCGTTATCCTCTGGGCCTGGAAGAATAGACTTATTCTTAACCCGGGCAAAACTCAGGCAATTGTTGTTGGACCTACTTCATCTCCGACGCTTGAAGCATGGGCATCATTTCCACCTCTTTGTATCGAGAATCTTACTTTCCGTTTCTCGTAAGTGGTTAAAGATCTGGGATATTTCCACAACCGTACCTTGTTCTGGAAGGAACAGGTACAGAGTATGTCAAGGAAAACATACAGAATTCTACAACAACTATATAGGAATAAGGACTCTTTACCTACCTCCACTCAGATACTTTTGGTTAACAGTTTAATCTTGCCCCATTTTGACTACGGTTATTTAGTATATGATGATTTGACCGAGGATTTAAATTTAAAGCTTGAGCGTGCGTTAAATGCCTGTGTCCGTTTTATCTACAATTTGCCTAAATACGAACACATAACTCCATACAGAATTAAGGCTGGTCTGCTTAATGTTGCCAAGAGAAGAACATTCTTTATGGGTAATTTGCTCTGCACTCTTTTTTCAGAACAAAGCTCCTGAGTTTGTATTCAACCTATTCCAATTTGTAGACAGAGACCTTTCAGCACAGTCTAAGCTTCATAAAAGACATACAATCCTCAAGATTCCTTTTCACAGAACGTGTCAGCTTCAAAGATCATTTATAGTTGAGGGTGTCCGGTTATGGAATAAAGTATCATACGACATATCTTTTTCAAATATTTGTACAATACCCCTAACCCAACTCCTGCAATTACTCACTGGTGAACTCTCATATTTAGTTCTTGAACATTTCATCTTCGAATTTCCTTTGGTTTTCCTTAACTTTTGCAACATATTTCATTTACACACAGTTTTTCCCTCTTTATTTCTACCTTAACATGCACAAGAGCTACTAATTAATAACCTAATATTAATTACTCCGCATTAATCTCATACCTAACTTGATACGTATTCTGAGTTCGACTCTATTTATTTATTTTATTTAGTTTATAGGTGAAATTATAAGATTAATCAAGTATTTTGCTGATCAGTGCTTGCACAAATTTGTAATGACCCTGTATTATCCTGTTCCTCAGAGGGCTATTTATCCTTAGGGACTTTTTCTGAATGGATACAAATACAAATATTTGTATTTTAGGCATGAAACTTAAACAATTTGGTAGAAAATGAAACTATTTGAATGAAAATGAACTTTTTCGTTGAAAATTCGTATATTTGGTTAAAAATCAAACTACCTTGGTATAAAAATAAACTATTTGCATGCATATCTATAATGAAATCACCAAACCAAAAATTTTTCTGAACATAATTGAAATTAGGAATTTTAATATTTTCTTGTGCATTCATTTTTGTGAAGAATTATCTCTGCACTTTTCAAAGGGGACGAGCCGAATTTTAGTAGATGTTGATTGGTTTATAATAATTATTTATAATGATAAATGAAATTTATATTATAATAATAAAATACAATAATAAAAATTGTTTATCAATTTGTGATATTAATTTATAACTTGAAGAATGTTTTCTTTTTTATGAATTAATATAATTTTTGAAATAAATGTTGGACCGGTAAACTTCTCCAGGTTATTTGAATTTAAATTAGCGATTTGCGTACGCAAGTTTTTTGTTATTTGAATTTGGAAAAGAATGGATGTTCAAGTGCAGCTTTTGTTTCATTCTATTCTGTTCGGTCAAAACCAAACTATTTTGTTTATGATGTCAATTTAAAAGCCTGAATAAATTGTGTGTCTTGAGGACACGAAGCGACCCAAGGATGACAGCTTTCTGCATCTATCTTGTAAGTGCCTTGGCATATTTTGGTCACGCGGGAATGGCTTTAAGGTTACGAACCAGTGATAGTTTCGCACCTCCGATAGCACCCATCACAAGGACAATTACTTGTACCGAATATTTTGGGTACAGTCGTTGCAGCTCTCTTTTAAGGTATTGATACCTCTCCTCTTTTTCTTTCTCCTTTGCAGTGATCTTGTATTCGAACGGAGCCGAGAATTCTATCACGAATATAGTTTGTTTCTCGAAGTCTTGGAGAACAATGTCAGGCCTGGAGTGCGCAACGGTGACTGTTACCCGAAAATCGTAGTTCCAGAAAAATTGGCACTTCTCGTTCCGGACAATTGACTCTATCGCCCTTGGAGCGTTCGGCAGGGCAGGGTCGCGACCAACGCCGTAAGGGCGACAAAGATCGTAATAATGCACTCTTAGGGCCGCATTATGTCTATAGACATACGTCGGTCCTGCGTGGGTCAGACACCCCGATAGTACGTGTTTTTGGTACTCAGCAAAAAAAGGTTGCTCCTTCGACAAAGACTGTTTTTCTACATGTCCGTGAAAGCTTCCGTGCCTTTTCTTGACAAGTAGCTGTTGGTGAAATTTTCCAACCTCTGCTTTCTTTACTTCGGCTTTTAGAAGTGAAGCATCTAGATGGAGTAATGCACTTTCCTCACTTCTGATGTTACAATTCAGGCCAAGGGTCTCGGCCGCTTGCTCCGCGGCTTTGTAAAGGAACGCTCCTTCGTCAATCATATCGTGGTTCCTGACCATGTTTAGGAGAAGATCTCTGCCATCCGCAACGATGTAAGCTTTACCGTAGAACAATGCGGTTATAAAGACACTGGAGATTCAGAAGTTTGCGTCCGCCTTGATGGCGTAAAATGTATAGTCGCGGAACTGACGAATTGATATGCAGGTTTTGCGTCTGCATGATCTTACGTGTGGTGTCATCAAGGTCCATAAGCTCGTTCTTCGTCCATTGAACCACCCCAAACGAGTAGAGTAGAACCGGGATGGCAAGCATGTTAGTCGCAGATACCTTGTTCAACGCCGACAGATTGAAAGACCAAATCTGTCGAAGAAGATGCTTGTATCTGCCCAGCTATGTATATAATACATGAGTGACCTTATGCTCGCACTGATTAGTGTCACCACGGAGGTATCCAGGAGAATTTCGTGGTGCGAGAGATAGAGGCAGAAATGTGATGCAAAAAAGCAAAGGTCTCATGGTATCGCGCTGAAAGACGCCCCTCTGGAAGGTGACGTTGTTCGTTGTCGGGCGATAATGAGGTATTTTCACTTCCTAATCAGGTAACTTCACTTCGTTGACTGCTGAGGGGAAATCAATGGATCAAATGCATGGGATTCGCTCCATTTTTGCCCTATTTTGTTAATATCTTCGTAAAAACTAATTTTTTCGATATAAATGTATTTGAAAAATAGTTTTTATTTTTTAAGAACTATTCAATGACATAATAAAATAGTAATAATTATTATTCATTATGAAGATATTACCAAAATAAAGTTTTGTCCCATGCATTTCATTTATTGTTTTCCCCTCAGGACTCAACGAAGTGAAGTTAGCTGATGGTTGAAGTGAAAATACCTAATTTCTAGATTAGGTAGTAAATCTAGTTCTCCAAAGAGGCATCAATCTGTCTATGCATCTCACTATGTGTGGATGTACCTTCAAGCTTTCCAACAGACAGATGATCAGATAACAGGAGCTTTCTGGTAGTCAATCCAGGCCATTTACAGGACGCGCTGATGGGCTGCAGCGTCTTCACAGACACACCTGTCAATTAGCAGGTTCTCTCGACAGCCTGATACACCTTTTTCGAGTCGCGTTGTGCGTACATCTTCCACCAGAAGTTCTTGATACAATCTGGTCCAGCAGCGGAAAATTTCTTCGTGTCTCTAAGTGCTTGTTCACCTCTTCGCCAGTGATTGATGGACATTCCTCCTCAGATTTTATGAGGTTGTCGCAAAACTCCTTGAAGCGGATGATATTGTCAGTATCTCCTTTCTTCTCTAGTGTTTTCGGGATCTTGTACACCTCTCTCCAAAAAGTATCTACCTCCTTGGGCTTGGGTGGATTTTTTACAGAAACAGGGAGGTCGCTGAAGAGGCGCGATGGGTCAGCGAATAACGGTTGATTCTCCCTGATCCATCTCTCCCTCTTGTGTATTCTCCTGCTTGCCTCAGATAGCAGCCGAATTTTGTTAAAAATATGCTGCTTGACTGTCAGCAGCTTTGACTTGTTTAGTGTGTGATTCAAGATCCTTAGTTCTTGGGCGAACTTTCGAACCCTTTCCATGAACGGTCTACCAGATGTTATGTAGTCAATGACACATTGAACAAGGGACGCATTCTGTCTTGCCCATACAATTTTTTTGTTCAGTTGATGCAAGCGTCTTTTGGTCTTTTGATCCATCGTTGGTTTTAGCCTTCGATTTGAATTAGCTAAAGCTCTTGCACCCACATAAACTGCGCAATTGATGGTCCAGAGGTTGGACTTTTGCGAGATATCTCCTCATCTTCATCTGCAGCTTGATCAAGCAGCGGTTGGAGAAGCGCTCCGCGTACATATCCATTTTTCCAGAGGTTGTCGGCTTGATTTCGCAAAGAATGATGCGAAACGTATTGAAGCTCTGGGTGTTTCTGGCACCACAGAGTATGCATACGCGCCATAAAGCCTCCGCGAACAGGGATAATACTGGCATCGTAGCATTCTAGCACGTCATCCCTGAGTTAATCCGTCCACTCAATGTGGGCGTTTCGCCGGTTCGTCGTCTTGTTTTCATCTAAATTATTTTCAGCACCCTGAACTCTAGGATGATAGGCATTGTGTGCCGACGTGTGTGTGTAAATAATAATAATAATAATAATAATAATAATAATATCAAGCAAGACCACCTTTGCAGATAGCCGATAATGTCAACATGAGAAGTAGGAGATCTATCCACCAAACAGTCTTCCTCAGGATGGACAAATTAGCTGAAGCTAATACTGCTCTCCGCGATTTGCTCCCCGAAGATGTTAATCTCTGGAATCTGAACTGTGTAGTTTACGAGAAGGCGGTCTCCCTGCTTAGCGACGATAGAAGTAACGAAACTTCGGTACGTCTGAGTAAGACACGCGAGCGTATTGCACAGCTTCAGTTCAAAATTGAAACGGCGAGACGGCATGCATCAAATGTTCAGTGCGTGATTAGCTACATAACAGCAAATAAAAAGTTCACTCCAAAAGTTAGGGCACTTGCTCGAAACTTGAGGAAAGCAAATCACACCCTGAACAAGTGTAAACTGTCGACCATCAAGCAGCACTGGACGCAAAAAGTAAGATCTCTTTCAACAGCGAAACAGCGCCTTGAACGGCGAGTTAAGTGGATTCAGGAAAATTCCACCTTCTCTACTAATCCTTCCCGTCTGTTCAATAAAGCGTCATGTGTAGATAAAAATCCGCCTAGTCGAGAAGAGATTTAAATCTTCTGGGAGCAAGTATATGGAGATACTTATCAGCTAAATGAAGACGCTTCCGATATATCACTCTTTCGTAACTTTTGCCAAAGGCAAAGGTTACAAGATCCAGAGGAAGAGTGTCCACTAATTACTGCTGAAGAAGTGAAGAAAGTTATCGCTAGAACTAAGAACTTTTCGGCGCCAGGGCCAGATAAAATCAACAACTTTTGGTGGAAGAAGTTTACTTCTACGCACCAACATCTAGCTCGTATATTTACTACTTTCTTAAACGGAGAACAACCCGTCCCGCCGTGGCTAATGGAAGGACGCACGGTATTGATCCCTAAGGCCGGAGATTTGTCATGTCCAAAGAACTACAGGCCCATAGCTTGTTTAAACACCAGCTACAAGCTATTCACTGGCATCCTCAAAGAGAGGATAGTGACATCTATCGAGCCGGTATGGAGTGCAATAGTCGAACAACGTGGATGCAAGAGAGGGCTGGCAGGTTGCAGGGAGAACCTGTTAATAGACAGGTGTATTACCCAGGACTCGATCAGGTATCGACGCAATCTGTCCATGGCTTGGATTGATTACCGTAAGGCATTCGATAACACGAACCATGAGCTTCTTATCAAGCTCCTTGAGTGCATGGAGGTGCATCCAAAAATAGTGAGATGCATAGAAGAGCTTATGCTCTTGTGGCGGACAAGATTTGTCATAGCATCTGACAAAAGACAAGTGACTACAAGCTTTGTCACATATAAGAGGGGGGTCTTTCAAGGAGACTCTCTAAGTCCGATACTTTTCTGCATTTCCCTCTTGCCTCTATCTATTTTGCTCCGAGGCAAAAGCTCTGGATACCTATGTGGCCCGCCGAGCAGAAGAGAATATAAGGTCAACCACCTTTTATACATGGACGACCTTAAACTCTTTGCTTCCTCAAAAAAGGACCTTAACATCCTTGTAGATGCGGTAAATAGGTATTCTAAAGCGATTGGCATGAGCTTTGGACTGGACAAGTGTGCCTGCGTCCACCTACACCAAGGAAGACTAGAAACTACATCATCCAGTGACGATCAGGATGTTCAACTCATAGGCGGAAATACCATTCAACATCTTGGTATTGGAGAAACATATACATATCTTGGAATACCGCAAGCGGAAACCCAAAATGTGCATAACTTGAAAACGGCCCTTGGAAAAAGGTATCGCCAAATTCTCAGAAAAATTTGGGCTTCCGAATTATCTGGAAAGAATAAGATCCAGGCGACCAATATGCTGGCCGTTCCTATACTGCTCTACACGTTTGGTGCAGTAAAATGGAACGTCGATGAGTTAAAACAACTTGATCGAAACACACGCAAGATGATGACAATTCAACGAAGTCTTCATCCTAGATCTTCCGTACCTCGAATATATCTCCCTCGCGATAAAGGAGGTAGAGGATTGCTAAGCTTAGAGTGTCTTCATCGAAGAACGGTTCTGGCTACAGCCTGTTCAGTTCTAAAAAGCACGGATTCCCTTATGCGACTCGTACATCAACATGAAGTCGCCAATGCTGCGGTGTTTCTATACCATGCAGCAGATAGGGCCGCAGAGGAGCTTGACCTCCCATTTGATTCCAGCGACATTACACATGGCCTAGCATCACTAACACCTCTGGTGCTCAAAAGTCGTATACAGGAAGCAGAACATACGCTTCTACTAAGAGAACATGCTGAGAAACCCCTCCATGGTAAGTTCTACGGCATCCTACGTAGAGAAGAGCTCTCGATGGGTCTGACCAACATGTTTCTCATGTCTGCTGGATTGAGATCGGAGACCGAGGGATTTCTTTTTGCCTGTCAAGACGGCGTCATAGACACCTTAGTTTACCGCGAGCGCATAATGAATGTACCTGTACGCGATACCAACTGCCGAGCGTGCAAGCTAGAGCCCGAAACACTTGGACATGTTCTCAGTGGATGCTCTAAATATGCACGCTGCGCGTACATAGAGAGACACAATGCAGCTCTAAAAGTGATATATTACCATCTTAGGCATTTCTATGGTGTTGATCTATTGCCCGTCTTGCCATACGCCCAGGGGGAACTCGAGTCAGTTGTGGAGAATGATCAGTGTAAGATCTACTGGAATTTCTCATTCTCCACCACTCAACGTATCAGTGCTACGAAGCCTGACATTGTCCTCTAAGATCTGAAGAACAAGATCATTTACGTGATTGAATTCTCGGCACCAGCCGATGGTAATATCACGGCAAAGGAGGGAGAAAAACAGGCGAAATATCAAGCACTTCTTTTCGAGCTGAGTAAGCTGTACCAAGGCTACAAAGTCCATCTTATAATTCTCATAATCGGCTGCCTTGGAGGTATGAAAGCTTCATTTATTAGCCAACTCAACAAGATTCCGGCTTGCCAGCGTCAGGCTCATTTCATCGCGAACCGGATGCAAAAGGCTGTTCTCCTGGGATCACTCCATCTGGTCCGTCAACACTGTTCCTCTTAAATTCTACAAAGATTGGTAGCTCTAAAAAAGTATCCAGAGGTGAAACCTTCATCTCCAGCTGTCTTGTCTGCCGCGTAAGGTCATCCGCGGCTAGAGACCTGACTCCAGGGAACAGTGTTGCCCGATGTTATCACGCGTAAATTTCCCGCTCTTGCTTACCTTCTAGGACAGAAGGAGCAGAAGCGGATGACGTACACGTTCCAGTAGCTTTGGGATTGGTTTCTTTAAGGAATCATGATCGAAGCTTCCGGAGCCTACAACTTCTCAAAATAATATCTAAATATAATATATAATAATATATATAATAATATAATAATATATAATGTATATAATATAATATATAATATAAATCTAAAAAAGTATCCAGAGGTGAAACCTTCATCTCCAACTGTCTGGTCTGCCGCGTAAGGTCATCCGCGGCTAGAGACCTGACTCCAAGGAACAGTGTTGCCCGATGTTCTCACGCGTAAATTTCCCGCTCTTGCTTACCTTCTAGGATAGAAGGAGCAGAAGCGGATGACGTACACGTTCCAGTAGCTTTGGGATTGGTTTCTTTAAGGAATCATGATCGAAGCTTCCGGAGCCTACAACTTCTCATACTTAAATAATAATAATAATAATATGTATAATAAGTAATTTATTTTTCATGAATTTCTACTAAAAATTGTGAAAAATAAGCTGTTCTTTTAATTCAAATATGAGAGGTAACTCTGATTTTTTTACTTTGTTCATTTTATAAATGTGTAATCGTTGCAGTGAGAATTTGCAAATGTCTTATTAGGTATTCAGTATGACCCACTGAGTAGGTTAAATAATTTTAATACGATGAATAGACATCAGTAAGATTTGTTCCAAGCCTGAAGTAAATAGTTATTTCGTGCTTGGACTAAGGAGCGTTGGTCCAACAGCGCGAGCGGAGCGACCGTTCGAACCGCGGATGGACCGCCCACTGGACTTGCACCGTAACATATCTACTGAAAATATTTTTATTAAAAAATAGGACCTGGGAAAAATTTTTTCATTGTAAATTCAAATCATAAATATGTAACAAGCCATGTATTTCTTCTTCTCGCAATAAAAAAATGTTATGCCATAAGTAAACCTAGTTTAATAGACAAATATAAGAAAAGAATGATTAATGTTAATCTTTTTTCCTTTAGCTTAGTGAAAATACTAACCAAACAAGTGTTATACAATATGATGGCACTGTACCGGATATTGGAGCCATTTTCAAATTTTCTGCAGTGTCAACTCAACCTACTATCGACGCAAAAATTATAGGCATCTGCCTTTGAAGCTTAATAGCTCAGCCATAAAAAATGCTAGACTAATAAGTAAATAGTCATTTGGAAGCTGCCAGTGTTCCACGTAAATGAGCCTGAAGACGCTAATGTGAACAAATTTTTGTGCTTTGCAGACTGAAAAATGTGAAAAAAAAGTAAGGAAGTTTTGGCACATTTAAGAAGAGTCAAGTTTAGAGCATTATTTCTCATACAAGGAGCAATGGGAAAAATTCGCAAAAATTCATGAATTTGAGGAAAAACTTTGTGAACAAGTTGCAGTTTCCAAATTTGAGAAATAATAAAAATTGTTGCTTAAAATTACAAATGTGTACAACTGTACTATCTTCGGTTCTAAAAAAGATATTAAAGCGAATCAAACTGCAAACTGTAACGGGTAGGCTCTGTAATTATTTACAATCTCCCGAAAGGATGTAATTGTTTTATTTTTGGTGTAAAACCGCGATATTTGTAGACATTTTTTTTTGTTGGAAAAAAAGTGTCAGAATGCAGCGGGGATCCTTTTTTTTTTTTTGCTTCCGACCGCTCGTGCCTTTCTTCAACTCTTCTCCTTGAACTCTTGCCCAGACATTTTACGCATCCCCCGACCAGTGCCGTATCTCTTCCATTCGTGACATAGAATTGTGTATATAGTAAATGGAAGTGGTCGCTAAGCTTGTATATGAAATAATTGTAGACCACGATCGAGGTCAAAAAAACTTTGTTTCCAAAATTGTTTGTGCTCTTTTTATAAAACACAGGTCATATGATAGAGTGTGCACAACATTTTATGTGTCTAATACTGTTATTAATTTTTGAAATGAAACTGCAAAATAGACATGAAGAAGGCATACAAATCGATTTTTGTAATGTGTTTTTTTGTGCCTTTTTTTCAAAAACTATAAGGTAGACTAAAAATTGCATACTAAAAAAAGTGTGCCGATTTCAATAAAACCCAATAGGTTTAAAAAAATAGGGAAAGCATGTTTGGGAGATTTTCGAGAAAATATATACATTTTTCACAAAATGAATGAGTTTTTAACTAAAAAGTTACATTTTTAACTAAAAAATAATACATTTTCGACAAAAAATGTAATAGTTGATATTTCAACTAATAATTATTTTTCAGTGAAGAGAGAAAAAAATGTCAACCGTATTGTTATATTTTCAAACCAAAAGACAATTTCTTTGAAAATGGGTTTAATCCTCAAGCAAAGCGTATCAAGAAGATGAGTTTCGAAAGAAAAGAGATGAATCTTTCACATAAAAATGCAATTTTCTAGCAGGACTTCTGACACAAAAATTGAATTTCATCCGAATAATGAACATTGTAAGCAAAAAACGTCAATTCTCATACAAAAATTTAGTATTAGATGGTTTTCACCAAAAATTAGAATAAACCTTAAACCGATTTTCCAATTTGCAGAATATAATGTGTGCGAAGTTACGCGTATTACAACGTTGTGCTTTTTTTCTCAACTGAAACCCTAATTTTTTCTCCCCATCTATATATTTATCGTCTTCTTTCTGAGTCTGCTATATTTTATATTTTTCTTTTGAAATCCACCCGAAAATTCAAGAAAGTTTTTACAATAACAAGATGGCGCTTGTTTTTCTGAAAATGTTAGAAGTCCAAGGTACTTCGCTTAAAGAGACACGGCACTGGTCGAAGGAGGCGTCAAATGTCTGGGCAAGAGTTCAGAAGCACGAGTCGAAGAAAGGCACGAGCGGTTGGAAGCAAAAAAAAAAAGGATCCCCGCTGCTTTCTGACACTTGTTTCCCAACAAAAAAAAATGTCTACAAATGTCGCGATGTCCGTCAAAAATAAAACAATCACATCATTCCGGGAGATTTTAAATAATTACAGAGCCTATCCGTTGCAGTTTGCAATTTGAATCACTTTAATATCTTTATTAGAACCGAAGATAGTATAGTTGTACACTATTGTAATTTTAAGCAACAATTTGTATTACTTCTCAAATTTGTCAACTGCAACTTATTCACAAAAGTTTTCCTCATATACATGAATTTTTTCAAATTTTTCCTATTGTCCCTTGTATAAGAAATAATGCTCTAAACTTGACTCTTCTTAAATGTGCCCAAAATTCCTTACTTTTTTCACATTTTTCATTCTGCAAAGCACAACAATTTTTTTACATTAACGTCTTCAAGCTCTTTTACGTGGAACACATGCAGCTTTCAAATGATTATTTACTTATTGGTCTAGCATTTTTTGTGGCTGAGCTGGTAAGCTTCAAAGGCAGATACCTATAATTTTTGCGCCGATAGTAGTTTCGCTTGTATTACGTAAATTATGTTTAAGGCACATCTCCTACTACTATTTATATCAAGTATTATTTTCACTAATGGAAAATTCAATGAAATTGATAAGGAAAACTTATCAAAATTTATAACAAAGAAAAATTGTACCGAAATCGACATTAATTAACTAGCTTACATCTTTTTCCAGGCGAGTTATTGGTAAATATATGTTTCAAGGTATTGTAGGAATTTTTAAACTATAAAAAATGTGTATTTGTGTGTATTTCGAAATTTAAGATTTTTTCCTGTCACCCGGTATAAATATTTTTAATTCTTTCATTATGGAGAATATTCCTTCTATATTGTAGAAGAAATCCAGTGGATATTATTCCAGGAGAAAAAATGTTTAGGGGCCAATTCAGGCAATGCAACTGCAAATTTTCGTAATCTAAGCCCGATAATATCTTCAGAACATTTTTTTTTCATAAAATGTAGGGGTTATTTCTCAATATATAACAAATAGTTTCTAGAGATAAAAGAATTTTCAAGCCCTAAATTTGTATATAAGAAAAATTGAAAACTAAGAAAATTTATTTTCAGACCATTTTGCAAATGGTTTGCAAAATTCAAAAACTCACTTATTTTTGGGCACCCTAGTGTACAATTTTTGGGAAAAAGATGAATTCGTCGAACCTACATTTTTTCAGCTTGAACCAAAGAAACATGTTATCATTTTTCTTTTTCGTAAACAAACTTATTTTTAGTTTTGACAGTTTTGGAATTTTTTTGCGAAAGCTAAATAATGACATGTTTCTTTTGTTGACGCTGAAGAAATCTCAGGCTCGACATATTCAACATTTTCAAGAAAGTGTGCAATTAACTCAATCCTATGTGTACGTTACAGAAAAAAAAACATTTTTCTGACTATTAAAAAAATTGTACAAGTGACTTTTCCACCATTTGCAATGCATTTGCATATGCAGTTTATAAGGCCACTGGAGCTTACCAATTTCTTTCTTAATATATGATTTATGATTTTCTTCAAGGACCATCATTTTTTTTATTTACGTTAATATTGGGGCTCATGTTCTTCGTACTTATATTCAGTTTGCTTAATGGGGGCATCCTGTAATTAACAAATGTTTAAATAGGAACCACGCTTTAATATTTACAAGCAGCGTCTTGTATATCATGGTTTAATCATTAATCAACAAGTATAAAATATTCATAAGATTTTCGAAGTCAAGCATAAACTATAAAAAGACTATTTTTCAACAGCAAAATTTGGGATTTCCACTCTTTGCGATATTCATATTCCCGGTTCAAATCTGGACTGAGGCAGATTTTTTCTTGTTCTTAAACAATTATTTGTCTGAAGTAATCGTTTTAACGAATCAAAAATTGTATTAATTGTAAATGCACGCTTCTACCTTCAATGCCCTAAATTGAAGAATGAATCAACAAATTTATTCAAAATTATATCGTTTGAGGCAATTTGAAGTTAGAAACATTAAAAATTGAAAAATTACAATTTTTTGAATTGAACACTTTCTAAATTAGAAGTTGAATTATTTTAATTTTAAGTAGTTGCAATTATTTTATATATTTGTGAAAATTTGTAAAAACTTCCGAATGTCTTTCAAAATGATGCGATTTTTTCCTAAAACTTTTAATAAACCCTGCGAAACTGAACAAATTGCCTTAAAATCCTCCAGGCTATTATTTTTACAGTTGAGGAAATCTCGAAATATTCTCTTGAAATTAATTTTTCAAAATAAAAAATCGTTTTTAATTTTTCAAAGAATTTTAATCAGTTCTTCTTATTATTTTGAAACCTCTTAAAATGCTTAAAAAGGCTCTAAATTTTTCGTTTCAAATCTTCAAAAATCTCCATTATGGTTTACATTTTTTAAACATCTTTTCATGTTTTAAATTATTTTTGAATTTGTTCAAAACTTCTAAATATCTTTTACACTTGTACCAGTTTTTTACAAATTTATAACTGTTTAATTTTTATTTATTCATCAAAATTTGCTTTCATGTTAAATATTCTTAAATATTCTAATAAAATAATTTTTCAAAATAAAAGTCATTTCAAGTTTTCCCAGGAATATTGAGACAATTTTTGTATTATCTTAAAACCTATCAAAATCCTTAAAAGCTTCAAAATTTTACTTGAAAACTTCTAATTATCTCCTCCATTGCTCGAATATTTTCTAAATAAATACATTTTTATATGTATTTATACATCAAAATTCAACATTTTAACTTACAAATAAAATTTTTGAATTAGAACAATTAAAATTAACATTGTAATGTTAAAAATTTTAGTTTAGCTCTCCGAAATTTTAACGATTCGAGGCTTTCTGTTTCAGACAGGTTCAGTTCTAAACATTCAATTCATACTTGTTCATTTTCAATGAACAGTCAAACACTGCTGACTATTAAAAAATTGTTCTTTTTCTTGGTTAAAAAATTCAATTTTTCACGTCAAAATCGGTAAATTGTTGTAATTTTTATAAATTGTCATTAATTAATTTATATTTACAGTTTATCAACTTCAAACGTTTTTTGTCAAAAAATTTCAATCTGAAGAGCTATTAAGCTTTTATTGTGTAAGTTTTCAAAACTGCCTTTAAAAATTCTTTTAACTGAAAATGTACCCTTGAAAATGAAGATTTAAAATGGAAAATTTTTATAGTAAAAGATTTTAGAATTACGCATTGTAAACTGAATGATTTCATAATTGAAAAAGTTAACAATCAACTTAGCATTTAAAAAAAAATTGAAATAAAACTTATTTTAAATTGCATTATATATCTTGTGATATTTCAAATGATTGGATAAATTTTTCTTCTAAAAACTTGTAAAAATTCCGGTAAAAAAAATAAATTCATTTTCATTTTCCGATTTCCCGTTTTTTTTGCTCCCTGCTCACCTTAAATGGTTATTCATAATAAAATTATGTCTCTTGCTTCCATGAGAGAATTCGAGACCTTGATTGGCTGCGAGAATTACATAGTTGGGAATCTACATTGGAAAGAGTGACAGTGCCAGTGTTGGGAATACAATGTAGCATTGATATACGTTACCTGAGTATCTGTACGTAACTACATGACATAAAATGGGCGATGACAAATAGACGCTGCGAATGGATCCCTTCTCTAGATCCGTATTCAAGGACGAAAATTCGCATTCCAGTATCGTATATAGTAAACTTTAATTATCTTTTTTGAAAAATTCGAGTCTGGGCTTGGGGGGGGGGGGGGCAAGCCCCTGTGCCCCCTGGATCCGCGCCTGTAACAACCTTATCATCTGCGAACGCTAACCCACGCACCTTCACTATACCGAGATCCACACATTCTTCGTCGAAGAGGGCCATTCTCAGACACTTGTCCATGTGAATAATTAATTAAGAAAACATTTTTAAAAATTTCGTTTTTAGCGTGAATTTTGCAGAAAACTGCTACACTCGAGCTCCAAAGATACGAGAAGTTCGAGAATCGGGAACTCCAAAGATACGAGCGTCAAAGGGGCTCCCACTCCTGCAACGTTTAGATTCTAGGGGTGATGCGTGAGACCGCACATAGGCCTACTACGCGCACGCGCTCATATGCAATTTGCAGTGAACAAACGTCGAATTCAAATCAGCGCATACTCGCGCGCGCCTCACTCTCGGAAATGGTGGGGGTAGAGGGGGAAAAATTCCGCCCGCTTCTTCGGAGTCGAGACGCTCGTATCTGTGGAGCGCTCGTATCTCTGGAGCTGGTATCTTTGGAGTTCGAGTGTACTTTACATTTTGTAGAGCATGTTCAGAGCACAATACATGAGAATCGGGGGAAGGGCTGGTAATAGAAATTTATTGTTTACATATTCCGGAACCTTCCCTAAGAGGTGAGCAAACTTTACTTCACAAAAAGTTGATAACAAGTACTTCTTTTTTCCATTTTTTCGAAAACCGAGCTGTGTAATGGAAAATTAAGTTGTTTTTTGAACCACAGTTTCCAGTTTTCTATCCTAATATTTTCAAAGTATTAAAGTAATGCGAACTGATATGAAAATCCAACTACTTTGTGTTGAAAGTTTTATTATTTGGTTTTTGGCTTATCAATTCAATAATTTGAGTACCAAAAATGGTTATCAAATTGTTGAATTTTTAAGCCAGAAATACGAATTATGGTTTGTCAAACATAAATTTACAGTAAAAAAAAATAGTAATCAAATTATTGAATTTTTAAGCCAGAAAGACCCTGAATATGCTCCAAAAAATGCAAAGTAGCAGTTTTATGTAAAATTCATGCTAAAAACGGCATTTTTAAAAATGTTTTCTAAATTAATTATTTACATGGACAATTGTCTAAGAATGGCCCTCTTCGACGAATAAGGTGTGAATCTCGGGACAGTGAGGGTGCGTGGGTTAACGTTCGCGAATTATAAGGTTGTTATTCCAGAGTCAATCGAAGACTTGCAAAGAATGTTGAGTCAACTGAATACAAGTACATAGAATATGAATGAATAATGAATAATAAATAATGAATAAGAATAAAGATATTTTGTCAGTGTCAGAACTTTCGGGAACATTCTAGACGACTATTTTCATCGCAAATGATAAGAAAGTCACTTGTATAATTTTTTTTAATAGTCATTTAAGATCTTCGATGTCTGATATTTGTATAAAAGAACGTTTTTCAATTTTTCAACTGATGCATGTATTTTTGTTTCTGAGAAAATTCGACCTAAAATATTCGAATGTCTGTCAAAATTGGAATTTTGAGCCAAAAATTGCTGAAACAAATTTAATATGTATGCCAACTTGGTCTTCACTTTAGGCTATGTGTTTGGAGGTTTTCTCGACGAGGTTCTATCTTTAAATGACAAGCATATCATAGAATCCGGCAGGTGATCGGTCCAAGGCTCTCCTTCCTTAGTGGCGCAAAAAAACATGCTTTGTTCCGGTCTTGACCCGTGCAATTTGCTGATAAGTGGCTGAAGCCCTGGCAACGGTAGCATCTCGCAACCTCCGTCTTTTTTCGGACTCTGTAGGATACCCACCCCACCTTTAGGTGCCACTTACGCAGCAGTCTCGTCGCGAGTTCCTCTGGCAACTCCACATTGGCCTTCAGACTCACTCTGAAGGCCCTCTTTTGTGATGTTCACCTTAACATCGCTCGTCGTTTGTCCACCGAAGTGCTTCTGGACAGAGTGCATCACCTCCTCGGTGTCAGTTGTTGTGTCGAGGTCCAGCACCACGTCCTCGGTACGGGAAAACAGCTCTTGCATGACATAGTGATTAGTGTGGGCCAATGATTGTATGATTGGCCACTGAAATATTGTGAAATACAGGCATTGTTGGATCCAGGTTTTGGTGGACACCCACCGGTTGCTTCGTCGTCTGCCTCTCCTTCTCCTTCATCCCCACTCCTGTTCACACTCTTGGAACGTTCGCTCTCTTCCGTTGGAGAGTCACGACGCTTCAGTACGCTTGTAACCTTCTAAGCGACAACAGTGTAATAAAGACAAGTGATAAGTGAACTCCGCCTCGAATCATTATGCCGAACTTCAACCCAACATTGGTCCTTCGAGCCGGATATTTCACGCGGAGGCCATACTCCTGCAACACCGGCTTGCCGCATCCTCGCAGCCGACTCCTCGTGCTTCCGACGACGTCTATACAAAGCCTGAAGCCAGGAGCCCACGCAGCAGACGCCCTCAGCGTTGCGTTTCCGGTCATCCATCTACGAGCCTGCCCGGACGTCGCCATGCAATCAACTACTGGACAACCGAGTGAGTGGCATAACGGTTACATTTTCGTTGAACAATAATATATTGGTATATTAATGTGTGTATTGGTATATATATATATATATATATATATGTATATATTATATGTATGTGTATTGATGTATATGTGTAATATTAGTGTGTATTGACGTGCGAATTCCATTGTTGAAGAAAATAATTATCAGCTCTGAAGTATTTTGCTCATCAGAGCTACTTATTACAGCACTTATTTAATAAGTTGGATGATTATTATAGTTGAACGCTATGTTTTTTCTGGTTTTCGTGATGCTTTACGTGTATTTAATATGTCATCCACGGCCATATTGGTTAGTTCACGTAGGGACGACAGTGTCGCATAGCATGTTTAAATCCCCAATTTTGTGTCAAAGCTACGCCCTCTGTCTCTAGGAGATACGGCCCCTGGCTCTTTTGTGTGGTGTCCAAAGCTACGCCCTCTGTGTCTAGGAGATACAGCCCCTGGCTCTATTGTGTGGTGTCCAAAGCTACGCCCTCTGTCTCTAGGAGATACGGCCCCTGGCTCTATTGTGCGGTGTACAAAGCTACGCCCTCTGTCTCTAGGAGATACGGCCCCTGGCTCTATTGTGTGGTGTCCAAAGCTACGCCCTCTGTCTCTAGGAGATACGGCTCCTGGCTCTGTTGTGCGGTGTCCAAAGCTACGCCCTCTATCTCTAGGAGATACGGCCAATGGCTCTATTGTGTGTTGTCCAAAGCTACGCCCTCTGTCTCTAGGAGATATGGCCCCTGGCTCTATTGTGTGGTGTCCAAAGCTACGCCCTCTGTCTTCAGGAGATACGGCCCCTGGCTCTAGTGAACCGTGTCTGAAGCTACGCCCTCTGTCTTCTCTCTAGCGCAACGCTTCAGGAGGTATGGCCCCTGGCTTAGTCCGGCGTCTCCCACGTCCCCTTCTCCCTTTGGTTTTACAGATACAAGCCGTCTCAGGACACAGCGCGCACTATCCGTCGTGCTGCGCCAAGCTACCCGGACGATCCTCGACCGGTCCCGTGAGGAATGGACTGATGGCCCGGCGCTGAGCAGCCCCGAGGTGTTGGACGAGTACTGGAGGGACTTCTCAAGTAACCACGTGGAGCTGATTCACTACCCGGAGACATAGGACAGTGACTACCTCATCAACCGCGGCCAAGGGTCGAATGTACGATTAGCAGGTTCGCCGCGTGACCAGTCCTGCCTCCATCGGAGCTTCAGCATCAGTCTCCAGCGCCAGGGGTTCAGCCAGATTGCCAAGGATTGAGTTGCCTCAGTTCAGTGGACGACTACAGGACTGAGAGTCCTACCGAGACCTCCTTCGCGCACTTGTGCACGATGAGCCGACTTTGAACGACGTTGAGAAGTCATTCTTCCTTAATTCGTGCGTGAAGGGGGAAGTGCAGGAAGGGCTGAACTGCATCGCGATCACCGGACCCAACCGCGCAACAGCTTTTGCCGCTCTGGAGTCTCGTTACAATCAGCGACGGGTCCTAGTACACGACCATCTCAAGGCTATCTTCAACATGAAAGCTCTGAAGGAAGTGTCAGCGGCTGGAACCCAGTGGCTCCTAGACTTGCTGGAACGGCATCGCAGTCAACTCGCATCCCTCGGCCGTCCAGTCGCTTAATGGGACGATTGGTTCGTCACAGCAGCGAGCCTCAACATGTACTCCAACACAAGACGCGGTTGGGAGGAGGAGATTAGCCGAGCCGAGAGGACCACAGCATCGGCCGCGAGGGGCTTCCCGACGTACGACCACCTCACCACCTACCGTCAACAGCGCTGTCTGATGTTGCAGTCAACCACCACAGGCCGCGCCTCCACAGTCCCGGATCTCACTCGAGGCCAGGCCAGATCCCGAACCCCTAGGAGCTTCGTGTCGACCGCCGCTGTAACCGGCTCCTGCCCCGCTTGCACAGGGACATTGGCTTCTGCGAAGCGTTCAGAAAACTCGACACGTCAGAGCACAAGAACCGGTTATCAGCAACTAGTTCTGCTTCAATCGCCTGCGGGAAGATCACAGCACATGGAACTGCGCATCGTCGTCATCGTGCGGATCGTGTGGCCGGCAGCACCACACGCTAATCCACGAGGAAAAGCGCGCTAGAACAGGCCCCTCCACCGCCATCCCTGCGAAGCGGCCCCGACACCACATGACAACAGCCGAAACCTCGGCGCCCCTCACTGACGACTTCGTTGCTGCAATGGTCTGAATGCGGCGAAAACAGGCAGCCATCGGCATGACTAGCTGTCCCGCTCACGGCCCTTATCACCCGCTGGAGAACGCTCCAAATCGCCTACTGCGCTGACGACAGGATGATGTTCCAACAGACCCGAGTCTGACCCCCGGACATCCCCCTACAGCGGATCCTGAGGAGCCCGAGACCCGACATCGCCGCAACCAACTCGTCACACTACTCGAAGGCAGCGGCTTCAACCTTAAGAAGTGGGTGCCCAATAGCCCCGAACCATACGAGGACATCGCCCCAGAGGACAGATTTCGACCGACATGGCTCCCATTCTCGACCGACGGAGCGGTCAAGGAACTAGGGGTCGCCTGGGATTCTGCGCAAGACTGCCAATTTGCCCCTTCACCCGCACACAGTAACCGCCAATTCACTAAAAGGACGATCCTCGACGAGTTTGCTCGCATCTCGACCCATCTGGGTGGCTCGCTCTAATCACGGTGGTAGCCAAAATGCTGATCCAAGACCTGTGGCGAGCCAATCTCGACAGGGACACGAACAGGCCTGAGCCCTGGTCCCGCAAATGGCTCGCGTTCCAGGAGACGATGAAGGAAGTGGACAAGATGATGATCTTGTCTCGCGCTGGATTCGACAGCACTCATCACGACGGATCGAGCTCCATGCCTTCGCGGATGCGAGTCTTCGGGCAACTTCCGCAGCACTGTACTCCAGAACCAACGACCACGGCAACGACCAGGCAAAGGCCTAGCGCCCCATGTCGACGACGCCAGCCTCTTGCGAGTCGGCGGCGGGCTCGGCAACTCGACATTTCCTCCCTATGAGAAGCACCCGATCATCCTAAACAAACGCAGCCACCGTGCTGGGCTCATCATCGACTGGTCTCACCTCCGAAGCCTAGACGCCGACTTTCGCGCTACGTACACACCCCCACGCAATCCGACGCACCTGGATAGTCGACGGAACAGCACAAGTCAGGAAGCGCGTTCGAGACTGCACGGTCCGCGCCTATACCAATGCTAGGCCCATGAAGCAAGGGACCAAGGGCTATGTCACCTTTTCATTTGCCTGACCAACGAGGCCGTACACGTGTAGCTCGCGGGAGACCTCAAGACGCAGAGCTTCCTCGGGGCACTCGACCGCTTCACCGGCCAACGCTGATAACCCCAACAGATGTGGAGCGACAACAGCACAATGTTCCACGGAGTGAACACCGAAATTCGTCGCCTGCAGCGAGTTGCAAAGGTAAATTGGGGCCTCTTCGAAGGAAGCCTTGAACACACTTTGGCGGCCTTTTAGAAGCGGGCATCAAGTCTGCGAAATCTCATCTGCGACGAGTCGCCGGGCCCTGCAAGCTCACGTTTGAGGAGTTCTCCACGCTGCTGATCAACATGGAGAGGGTTCCAAACTGCAGACCCCTCACGCCGCTTACCGGCGATCCAGAAGACATCGAGGCCACGCAATTCTATGCCGCGGCCCTCCATGGCCGATACACCTTTGGATCAAGCAAAACACTAGACTTTGGTTAAAGGCCTCCGCGACCACTTCTGGGGGCGCTGGAGCCGCGAGTATTTAAACAAACTCCAACAATGAGCCATGTGGACCCGGTCAAACCTTGTGGTCAACGACATGGCCGTCATCATCGACCCTCCTCTTGTCAAGCCCAGCGGAACCTGGCCACTCGGGAGAATAACTGCCGTTCAACCCGGGCCGGACGGCCTAGTCCGTCTTGCCACGACACGTCCGGCAGATAGCTCTTTCATCCGAGCCATCACCAAGCTGGCGAAACTGCCGGTGAGGGCTCAGGACCAGGACCATGGACCCTTCGACCGTTAGGACCGAGACCGATAGCCCGCTGACCCGCATCTGGAGGATAGACCGCTCACGGCGGGCGGCAATCAGTCTCCTGAAGCCCCTTGAGACGGCGGGCGGCACCTACATCAGCGGCGTGGATAAGCAGTTCTTCCACTGTCTGCTCCCGGCGGGCGGACTTGTTTCGATTTCGTTCAAGGAACGAGGCGGGCGGGATGTTGGATCCAGGTTTTGGTGGACACACACCGGTTGCTTCGTCGTCCGCCTCTCCTTCTCCTTCATCCCCACTCCTGCTCACACTCTCGGAACGTTCGCTCTCTTCCGTTGGAGAGTCACGACGCTTCAGTACGCTTGTAGCCTTCTAACCGACAACAGTGTAATAAAGACAAGTGACAAGTGAACTCCGCCTCAAATCATTATGCCGAACTTCAACCCAATAGGCATTGGCCACCACTCGACATGATTTATACTCATTATTTGTAAGACAATGTGACAATTATACCAAATTCAATTAAAATTCAAAATGATTTATTTAAATATATCGTAACTATTAAAAAGAAAAAAATGTCAAGACATGGACACTATTGACCTCAATAGCTTTTCGTTTAAATTCCTTACTCGTTCAGCGTCACCTGTTTTACTTTACTCTGGTATTTAAACGCACTAAACTGCACTAACCTAGCTTTGCAAATACGCTGCAGAATTGTTTTCTCTTCATCATCCAGTATTTATTAGTAGTTTTTTTGTGAATATTTTTTCTTATAGGCATATTTAAATGAGGTGGCCAATCAATGGGGGTAGTCGACGATTGTACCAATAACCCTAGTACCCGTATTTAAAAACAGAACTAAAATGCGTAGAACGTGCAAGGTTCGTCGTATCAAATAATGCGTTCTTTGAATCTATACTCACATTCATTGTTTATATATCGCTTTTGTTCATTTGTATAAAATAACGTTGTAACAATGAAGAATTGTAAATCATTCATCTCCAGCACCGAAAATTTATTGATGCAATGGAAAATTCTTGCTAAAAAAGGTGCAAGATGTGCAGGGATACGTGTAATACTTGGGCCCAGACCAAAATTTTCGGGCCTGGATTCAACAGTTCGCATTAGGAGACCCGATCCGAAAAATTCTGACGTCTCAACCTTGAGATGGGTGGCCACAGGGCACTACGAAATCACAACGATAGGCCAGCGAAACCCTCGTGCGTCTTGAGGACACGAAGCGATGACCCAAGGATGAGTGTTTTTTGCATCCAGCTCGCAAGTGCTTTAGCACGCAAGTATGGCTTTATGGTTACCAACCAGTGATAGTTTCGCACTTGCGAGAGCGTCGATCACAAGGACAATTACTTTAACCGAATATTCTGGGTACAAACGTTGTAGCTCAATTTCAAGGTTTTGCTTGATACTTCTACTTTTCCTTTTCCTTGGCAGTGATGTTGTAGTCGGCCAGAGTCTTGGGGAATGATGTGAGGCCTCGAGTGTGCAATGGAGACTGCTGTCCGAAGATAGTAGTTCAAGAAAATTTGGCAGGCAGAGTCGCGACCAACACCGTAAGAGCAATAAAGATGGTAATAAAACACTCTTGGAGTCGCATTATGACTGTAGAGATACGTCGTTCCCGCGTGAGTGGGACACCTATATAGTATGTGTTCTAGGTACTCAGCGTGTTCATGACACGCTCTGCACCTACGTTCTGGCATGCGAAAATAAAACTCTGTACCTTTAGAGGTTTGTTCCTTCATGTGCATTTTCTTGTCGAGTAGCTGTTTGTGTGTGTGTGTTTTTATGAGAAATGTATTGACAAATTGCGAACTTTTTTACGAGCATGTGTGTATTTAATATATTGCTCCAACTTACTTACAAACAGTTCCTGAAAAATTCAGAGCTAAATAAAAAATAAGAAACCTATTTATGCGGCATAAATTATAAATTCGGAACTCTGAGGATTCGATCCCTCAAAGACTGCTGACTTACAATTTTCTAAACATAAACCGAGAGTGCATAAATAGGCTAATAGGTCAATAATGTATTTAACTCGCGCTTCGCTCTCGCTCTTTGTGCTTTCTCTGCTGACAGCTGTAATCACGTGCATCGCGCTTCGCACTCGATTAAAGTATGTCCAAAACAAAAAATTCGTGGTTTTACGTTGATCTCTATTAGGAGAAAGTTATCTCAGACGAGCCCCCTTCTATACATTCCGAAAATTCTTGATTTTAAGGAACTTCAGATGCAAAATCGATTATTCACATCATAGTTTGATGTTTGCTTTACAAAGTTCATACGCTTAAAACTTTAAAAATGTTTGGAAGGCAATGAACTTCGATGTTGAATCCCTTCTATACTTTCCGAAAATTCTTGATTTTAAAGAACTTCAGAAGCAAAATCGATTATTTAATCGATTTAAAATCAAAAAAGCTATGCAATTAAACATTAGATAATGATAAGTAAGTGGAAACAAAGATCAAGGAATAAATATTTATGAAAAGTTGTATAATTTCAAATATTATTCATCTTAGATCAAGAATTTACTGAAAAAATCGAAAAATCAAAATATTCAAAAAATTTGTTAGTCATGATGCAAAAACAATAAATAGGTTAGGTAAAGGTGCGACTGATTGGCGGGAAATTTAAAAATCTGAAATATTTCTTATATCACTTTGGGAATTCTTGGATTATTAAATTTCGAAGAGAAACAGGTTTTAAATCTTCAAATTAAAGTTATCGTTTTACTTCTTACCTGATGTTTCCAACACTCTTCTCTGTTTTTCTGCAACCAATTTTTTGAATAATATGCAAAACACTTACAAGCTCAACGCATTACCACCCGAAACTCACAATTAAAGAAAATTTCGCTTTTACCTGCATTTTTCTAGCCTAACCGGGGCTCGTCTTAGGAACTTCGCATGATTACAATTTTTTGAATATTTTTATTAAACAGTATAAAAATTTAATACTTTAACGATGATTTATTATAATAAATTTAAATTAAAAATTTAGAATTGAAAATTCAAAGATTTTCGGGTTTCAATCGTGTGCGAAACTATGAATGTTGCCGACGTTTCGTGAACATTGCAGTTCACTTCTTCAGGGCTGACCTGAAACTGAAGTTTCAGGTTATGTTGTTCTTATATATGTATTCTCTACGATGCCTGTGATTGGCCAGAGCGCCCCATGGTGGGGACTGGTTGATCTTGATTGGCCCATTAAGTCTTTTAAAAAACCCGGGAGGACGCAAAGCCAAATCGGATTGGTATTATATCCATTGTCCCTATTGATGTTATTAGAATGTTTTAAGTTTTCGATTTCTTCTCTATGTTTTCTTGGAAAAATATGGTGCGTCTTTGCGATGACGGTTGTTTTGTCAAATAAAATGCTATGTTCCGATTCGATATGATGCTCAGCTACTTCTGATTGCGTGAAATGTTTTAGCCTGCCTTTACTCTCATGTCCTTTACACGTTGACTTACCGCCCTCCCGGTTTCTCCAATATAGACATTGCCACAAGAACAAGGGATTTTATATACTCCCGGATCACTGAAAGGTTCCTTTTTATCTTTAGGGTTGTTTAGAAGTTCTCCTATTTTTGCAGGTGGCTTAAATATAGTTTGGATATTGTGTTTTTCGAGAATTCTTCCTATTTCTTCTGTGATATCTTGAATGTAGGGTAGGATGGTGGTCGTTTTTCTCTCTCTTTCTTTAGTAGGTTGTGTTGACTTGTTTTTTTTAGTGTATTTTCTTATTGCTTTATTAATTTGTTGTTTGTGTAATTGTTTTGTATTAGGATTCGTTTAAAATTTTGTAATTCCTTTCGTAAGTTATCTTTATCTGTTATGGAGACAGCTCTGTATACAAGGGAATTGATGACCGATTGCTTTTGAGATGGGTGGTGGTGGGAGGAGGCATGCAGGTATCTGTTTGTATGCGTGGGTTTTCTGTAAGCTTTATGTCCTAATGTGTTATCGGATCTTTTATAAACCAGTACATCTAAGAAAGTAATTTTCCGTTTTGTTCAATTTCCATAGTGAACTGGATATTAGGGTGTATTTGATTGATGAAATCGAATTTGCTTAGTTCGTCTAGTCCATGTCTCTAGATGGCAAAATAGTCGTCAACGTAACGGTACCAAAATTCTGGTTTAAGCTTGAATTTGTTAAAGATTTTAGTTTCTAGATTTTCCATAAAAATGTTGGCTATTACAGGTGAGATTGGAGATTCCATTGCTGCTCCTGAGGTTTGTTCGTAGAATTGGTTATTGAAAGAGAAATAGGTATTAGTGAGACAATGCTCTATCAAAGGTGTGAGATTGGAGGGGAAGTTTGCAAAGGATTTAATAATATCGATTGTATCAGAGATTGATACTTTTGTAAAGAGAGATACTACGTCGAAACTCACTAGGATGTCTTGGGGTTGAATGTGAATCTGTTGTATTTTTCTGATGAAGTCAAAAGAGTTTTGGACGTGTGTGATAGAGTTTCCTGTGAGAGGCTGAAGTTTTTTGGCGAGAAAGCGTGCTAGGTTGTAAGTTGGTGAGTTTATTGCGCTGACGATCGGTCTGAGTGGGATGTTGTTTTTGTGAATTTTTGGGAGTCGGTAAAGTTTTAGAGAGACGGTATTAGTAGGTTTCAATTTAGGTATTGTATCGCTGTCAAGATTTGAGTTTTTTAGGAGGCTTTTTGTTTTTCTGGCTATTGTTTTTGTGGGGTCTTTTTTAAGTTTTTTATATGTATCGTCAGTAAGAAGGTCCATGATTTTGTTGTTATAGTCTTCTTTATTCATTATTACTGTTGTGTTGCCTTTGTCTACGGTTAATATTATGATGTCTTTATTCTAATTGAGTTCTTTAATAGCTGTTTTTTCTTGTTTTGTTAAGTTTGAGGAGGGACGTTGGGCTTCGCGTAAAATGTTGGCTGTCCTACGTCGTATGTCATTCGCTTTTTCGGGTGGAAGGGTATATATTGTGGATTCCAAATTACTGATGATTTCTTCTTTTGGAATTTTGGAGGGAGCGACTGCAAAATTATGTCCTTTAGATAAGGCTGGAATCATTTAATTGCTGAGAGGATGGTTAGAGAGGTTTTTTACTGTATTAGTTAATGGAGCGTGCTTTATTGGACCGTTTTAAGAAAACTAAAGATGTTACTAGCTTAGCTTGAGAAGACCTGAGCTTACTAAACGTGTTAGTTTTATTTAAAAAACTCTCCCCGTAGAGTTCTTCAATAATAGATTTAATACTTTCACGATGATTCATTATAATAAATTTAAAATTTAGAATTAAAAATTCACAATATTTTTCCAAGAAAACATAGAGAAGCAATCGAAATCTTAAAACATCCTAATAACAATAATAGGGAGAATGGATATAATACCAATCCGATTTGGCTTTCCGTCCTCTCAGGTTTTTTAAAAAAGACTTAATTGGCCAACCAAGATCAACCAGTCCCCACCATGGGGTGCTCTGGCCAATCACAGACATCGTAGAGAATACATATATAAGAACAACATAACCTAAAACTTCAGTTTCAGGTCAGTCCTGGAGAAGTGAACTGCAATGTTCACGAAACGTCGGCAACATTCATAGTTTCGCACACGATTGAAACCCGAAAAATCTTTGAATTTTTAATTCTAAATTTTAAATTGAAATTTATTTGTATACAAATTAATTAAACGTAAGTACCAATTGCAAAATTTACAAAATTATCAACAACAAAAAAACTTACTCCTTCAAATCATTAGAGTTCATTAAATCACAACTTCTACAGCAGGTAAAAGTTCTTTCTGTAACGTAAAAAAATCACTTTTCCTTTCTGCTTTTGTTAATTTACCTTCAGTGCAGAAAAAAACACTTTCAAAATAACAATAATTCTGCTGCGCACGTATTCGCATGCGTAAGTGATGACTATAATGTTTTCGTGCAAAAATATTCAGAGTGTCCCGTGTTAGGAGGGAGCTCGTCTTAGGCAACTTTCCCCTGTATATTGAATATATGTTATATTAATTTCTGTACATACGTCGAGTACATACAATACGGATATTGTAGGATAAAATACAGGTTGACAGACATTTACGCGAAAACCGTCTTTTTTAAGACTCAAAGGGTCTCTCTCTCTCTCTCCCTCACACACACACTTTTTTTTCTAGCAGTTGTCTAATTGTAAACATTTGATCGCTTGTAGATCGGTTTCGGCGGAATCCACACTGGTAATCCCCAATGATTTCCTCGGCGAAAGGAGTTAGTCTACTTGAGATCACATTGGACAGGATCTTATAACACGAAGGCACAAGTGAAATTCCCCAATAATTGTTACAGTTCGTTTTATCGCATTTTTTAAAGATAGGAATAATAATAGAGGTATTCTATTCCTCCGGCATGTGCTCTGTTTTCCAAACTGCGCGTATTAATTTACAAATTTGCCTTGTGAGGCAAGGGCCTCCATTTCTTATCAGTTCTGACGGTAGGTCGTCGATGCCCGCGGCTTTGTTATTTTTTAACTTCTTTATGGCCATTTCTATTTCTATATCAGTAGGATCATCAATTAACAGATCGGCAGTGTGGATTTCACCGAGATTACCTTCAGCGGGGGCTTCGCGTACATTTAATAACTTATCCAAATAGTTTTTCCATAAATTCAGTCTCTCTGTCGCATCGGCTACTAGATTGCCATTTTTCGTCCCTCATTACTTCCGTTCCCGAGCAGATTCCTTTCGTCGATAATGCTAAAAACTTGGGATTAATCCTTACTCCTACGTTGGCTTGGAATAAAGAAGTCTGTAACATTTCTAGACGCCCAGAGTACTTGTATGACCAATTTGTTGAAAGGGTGGCTGTCACTGACAGGGAAGTCAGAAACCCAGAACGACTCTGAGTTCCACAGAGTAGAACAGTTTCATGTCAAAGGTCCTTTTTTTTAACGACGAAAACGCTCTGCAATGGCTTGCCAGCCACTGTGGTACAAACTAAAACGGTTTCTCAGTTTAAAAGTAAGGTTTTTGCGTATCTGCGTGAGATGGAGGAGTAAGCAATTTTTACGAATTTGTAGAGTATAAGTGAAATATAGTTACTGCATTAAGTGTTATTGAGATGTGTGACACTATATACCATCATAAATGTAATTAGTATTTTCTATCATGTAGGTTAATGAATGCTGTTGTTTAAAACCTTAACCCGTAGTCTGTCAGTTTGTAATAATGGAGAGTTGTGCAACTTTCGTACACTAATGTATATAGTATATGTGTCCTTATAGGAAACCCTAGGGCAAAATAAATCTCTCTCTCTCTCTCTATATATATATATATATATATATATATATAATTTAGATGGGAACACGACGACGAACCGGCGAAACGCCCACATTGAGTGGACGGACTAACTTTAGAATGACGTGCTAGACTGCTACGATGCCAGCACCCAGAGCTTCAGCACATTTCGCATCAGTCTTTGCGAAATCAAGCCGACTGCCTCCGGAAAAATAGATGTACACGCGGAGCGCTTCCCCAACCGCTGCTTGATCAAGCTGCAGACGAAGATTTAGCGCCATTAAGACCAACCGCAGAAAGCAGGCACCTCTGGACCATCAATTTCTCAGTTTATGGTGCTGCGAGAACTTTGGCTGATTCAAACCGAAGGCTAAAACCGAGGATGGATAAGAAGACCAAAAGACGCTTGCATCAACTGAACAAGAAAATTGGTTGGGCAAGATAGAATGCATCCCGTGTTCAATGTGTGATTGACTACATAACGTCTGGTAGACCGTTTACGGAAAGGGTTAAAAAGTTCGCCCAAGAAATAAGGATCTTGAATCACACACTAAACAAGTCAAAGCTGCTGACAATCAAGCAGCATATTGTTGACAAAATACGGCTGTTATCTGACGCAAGGAGGACAATACAGGAGAGGGAGAGATGGATCAGCGAGAATCAACAGTTTCTCGCTGACCCATCGCGCCTCTTCAGCGATCTCCCTGTATCTGTAAAAAAATCCACCCAAGCCCAAGGAGGTAGAGACTTTTTGGAGAGAGGTATACAGAATCCCGAAAACACTGGAGTTGAAAGAAGATACCATCAGTCACTGCCGAAGAGGTGAAAAAATCACTTAGAGGCAAGAAGAACTTTTCCGCTGCTGGACCAGATTGTATCAAGAACTTTTGGTGGAAGAAGTTTACTTTTATACACCAACATTTGGCCCGCATATTCACTTCATATTTAAAGTCGGAGATGCCCATTCCGCAGTGGCTGGTGTTAGGACGCACTATACTCCTGCCGAAAAAAGGCAATTTGTCCAACCCAGGGAATTACAGGCCAATAATTTGTTTGAACACACTGTATAAGATCTTTACAGCTGTCCTAAACAACAAGATTGTTCGACGAATTGAGCCTGTATGGCGAGAGATGTACGAACAACGTGGCTCGAAAAAAGGTGTAGCAGGCTGTCGAGAGAACCTACTAATTGACAGGTGTGTTTGTAAAGACGCTGCAGCCCATCAGCGCGTCCTGTCAATGGCCTGGATTGACTACCGGAAAGCTTTCGATTCAACCTCTCAAAGACTTATCA
>CAKNXH010060822.1:0-23327 GCA_932178445.1 Andricus quercusramuli | reverse complement strand
AACTTTTTGAATGCTTCGTTTCGAAAATTTCGTAATTACAGGTGAAGAGTGTTACAGCCGAAGTAAATAAATTTCGCGAAAGAATGCCCTTGTCACCTATTTCAGTACTCTTGAGCCCTGGAAGGACAAGTTTTTCCTCTACAGAGGGCTCAGAGCTTTCATTTACGTTTTTTTTATCGTGCTGGTCGACATATACACTGAGTTAACTTTAATCACAGCCTTTAGGACCACCTGACGGGGGTTCTTGACCGAGTGGGAGGTGGCAGGTGGACATTTTCTGAAAGTACTAATTGTCCTCTACAATATGATGTAGATTTGAGGGTGCTGGCTCATGAGTGATGAATATTGGAAAAATCTGTCGCTAAGAATCTATTTTTATCACACCTTTGACCGACTGGGCGCTGGCAGGTGGGCCATTCCTTGATCGTCTAGGTCTAAGGTTTCATCTCCAGTAACTTTTATCCTGCTGGCGCATCACTTCACAAAAAATGCAGTGGGATCTTGGACTATCTGGTTTAGGCGGATGGTCGACAGTAACTGAAGGGTTTTGGAAGAGTCGAGATGGGTCAGACAAAAACTGTTGATTTTCTCTGACCCACCAGTAGCTTTGACTTGATGATTGTGTGATGGCGGATCCGCAGTTTGCGCGCGAACTTACGAACCTTGGCAGTGAAAGTCCTGCCAGATGTTATGTAGTCAATCACACACTGAATGCGGGACGCGTACTGTCTAGCCCAGCCTATCTTTGTTCTGAGTTGATGCATTCGTCTTTTGGTCTTATGATCAACCGTTGATTTTGTTTTATGGTTTGCATCTGCCAAAGTTCTCGCTGCATTGTACACACCACAATTGATAGTCCAGAGGTCGGATTCTTCGGAAAAATCTCCACGAAGCTCATCATCCAGTTCAGTCAGATCTTTGGGCTTGGGAGAAACCTTAATGTTGATGTTTCTCCGAGTCCTGAAGCATCGTTCTTCGTCTATTGGATGCCTGTTCGCGGTTGGTCTCGGTGTCGCCTCTCTTTCTCTGTTGCCGGCTTGTTCTGGCTGCGGTAGAGTAGCATAAAGTTCGGCTGGGCAAGACAGTACGCGTCCCGCATTCAGTGTGTGATTGACTACATAACATCTGGCAGGACTTTCACTGCCAAAGGCTGAAAATTTTCGCGCGAACTGCGGATCCGTCATCACACAATCAACAAGTCAAAGCTACTGACCATCAGGCAGCATATTGTTGACAGAATACGAGTACTATCTAACGCTAAGAGAAGTCTAGAGCGCAGGGAGAGGTGGGTCAGAGAAAATCAACAGTTTTTGTCTGACCAATCTCGTCTCTTCCAAGACCCTCCAGTTACTGTCAACCATCCGCCCAAACCAGAGGAGGTCGAAGAATTTCGGAGAGGAGTCTATGAGGTCCAACATCCACTTCAAGAAGACTCAAAGAACATAAATAGCTTCAAGGAGCTGTGCAATGCCCTCATAACAGCTGAGGAGGAATGCCCACCTATCACTACCGAGGAGGTGAAAAACGTATTAAAAGGCATAAAGAACTATTCCACTCCCGGTCCAGATGGTATCAAGACCTTCTGGTGGAAGAAGTTTCCTTCAACCCACCAGCATCTGGCCCGAATTTTCACCTTATATATAAAGTCGGAAGAGCCTATTCCGGAGTGGTTGGTGGAAGGGCGCACAGTGCTCCTGCTGAAGACGGGCAACTTAGCCGACCCTAAGAATTACAGGCCAATAACTTGTCTGAACACACTGTATAAGATCTTCACAGGTATCCTAAATGATAGAATTGTTCGGACAATTGGACCTGTGTGGCGAGAGATGTATGAGCAACGCGGCTCAAAGAAAGGCGTAGCCGGATGTCGGGAGAACCTGCTCATCGATAGATGTGTTTGTAAAGACGCAGCATCCTATCAGCGATTCCTATCGATGGCCTGGATTGATTACCGGAAAGCTTCAGATTCAACCTCCCATAGACTTATCATCCATCTGTTGGGAAGCTGAAAGGTTCATCCACACATCCTGGGGTGCATAGAGAGATTAATGCCGCTTTGGAAAACCAGATTTACTATCTCATCGGGAAAACATCGCGTGATCACTAACAGTGTCACCTTTCAGAGAGGTGTGTTTCAGGGCGACACCATGAGCCCTCTTCTCTTTTGCCTCACATCATTGCCACTGTCTCTCGCACTTCGCCATTCCGAAGGGTACCTCTGCGGCAAACCTGGAGATCGAAAGCATAAGGTCACTCATGTATTTTATACGGATGATCTCAAGATCTATGCCAGAAATCAAGAGAAACTACAGCTAGCTCTAGACATTGTCAAAGGGTACACTCAAGAGATTAGAATGGAGTCCGGGCTAGAGAAATGCGCCAAGGTTAATTTGGAGAAAGGAAAACTTAATGGCATCCCCAAAGACCCTGAGCTCTTCGACTGGAGCGCTATAAGACACCTTAGCGCTGGAGAGACCTATACATACCTGGGCGTGCCACAGAGCCGCATTCAGGACGTGACATCTATAAAGGATACTCTCCGAAGCAGATACAAACGTCTTATCCGGCAGATTTGGTCTTCTGAACTGTCGGCTAAGAACAAAGTATCTGCAACGAACATGCTTCCCGTCCCGGTAGTACTCTATTCATTTGGAGTGGTTCCATGGACGAAGGACGAGCTCAGATCCCTTGATATCGGGACGCGAAAGGTTTTCCACATGAACAGATGCATGCACCTTAAGTCTTCTGTTCCGCGACTTTACATCTCACGCCGCCTAGGTGGTCGCGGAATACTGAATATTGAATGTCTTCACAACAGGATTATTCTGGATACAGCACATATAGTTGCAAATGGACGAGACCCTCTTCTTAAAATGGTCAGGAAACATGAAGAAGTGGGCAAAGGGGCGTTTGTTTACAAAGCAGCGGAGGAGGCTGCTGAGACACTCGGCCTTGACTTAAATACCAGGGGTGAGCAAAATGCAGCAAATCTTATCCATCTTGAATACTTACTCCTGAAGGCCCGGATTAAGAAAGCACAGGAGAAAAACTTTCGCGAAAAGCTCCTCGACAGGAGGATGCACGGCATCTTCCACAGAAATGTGGAGGATCAGTCGATGTCGTATGAGCTAACGTATGCTTTCCTTAAATCATCCGGATTGAAGTCGGGCACGGAGGGTTTCATTTTGGCATGTCAAGACGGTGTCATTTCCACTCTAGGATACCGTCGCCACATCTTGAGCCAAGATATTCCGGATGATAGCTGCAAAGCATGTCATGCACAACCCGAGTATCTAGGACACATACTATACAGTTGTCCAACTCATGCGAGAACGACCTACATCCAAAGGAACAATGCGGCACTAAGAGTGCTTTATTACTATCTCTGTCGCTCTTACGGAATTAGCCCAAATACCGCTCTGTTAAACGCTCCTAGGGAAATAGAGTCAATTGTCGAAAATAAGAAGTGCTGTATATACTGGCACTTCATATTCTTGACAATTGTTTCTGTTGCGCAGTTGAGGCCTGACATAGTTCTCCTTGACTTCGAGAAACGAACCATGTTCGTTACCGAATTTTCGGCACCAGCTGACAAAAACGTCACAGCCAAGGAGAAAGAAAAGAAGGAGAGGTATAAAGATCTTATAAGGGAGTTGCGACGGTTATACCCGGAATATTCTATTAAACTAATCGTCCTAATCATCGGCGCTCTTGGAGGTGCCAAAGTGAACTGGTTAATAGCCTGAAAAGCATCCCTGTGTGTCAACAAAATGCTGAGACACTTACGGGGAAAATGCAGAAGGCGGTCGTCCTTGGGTCGCTCCGTGTCCTCAGGGTGCAGGAGACTTTTGCCGGATCATCGTATTGAATTCGTCGCAGACTGTAACCGCCTATCTCACGGCCGTGAGACGAGGTTACAGCTGAAATTTTACCGCGATTTCGCTGGGAGGGGGTGCAATTTTTCAGATTAGCACCCGCTCCCGGCGAAATCCTGCGGTTGTCCTTATGACAAACTTTTAACTAATTGTGTGTGTGTGTGTATGTGTGCCGTAAGGTCAACTTCATAGTAGTCATAGAGAAGTGTCAGTGCAAGTGAGACACTAGTAGATGGCGCATAAGAGCATCTCTTTCGCACTTATGACTATGACTACTATGAATTTGGCCTCACTGTATATATATCACTGGAAATTATCACTGGTTCGTAACCTTAAAGCCATACCCGCGTGCCAAAAATATGCTAAGGCACTTGCGAGATGGATGCAGAAAGCTGTCATCCTTGGGTCGCTTCGTCTCCTCAAGACACACGAGGGTTTCGCCGGCCTGTCGGTTCTACTGGCGGCTATTGACATTTTTTAGATGGCGGTTGCTCTTAGTGGGACCGTGCGGTCCCACTTTAATATATATATATATATATACATACATACATGCGTGTGTTAAGTATATGTCGTAGCCGAATAGCTCTAGTGCTCTAGTCTAGTGGACGGATGAAATGAGCCATTTTCAATGACATACGGCTACGACAAGTTATAAGAAAACGATCGTTCTCCAGTTGCGTTACTAGATAAGATGCATAAATGAGAGAGCCATGTCTAAATTAGAGTACAGTTGTTCATTAATATTATTCTCATCAATTTTTTTCAAAACTTCTATTGCTGACAAATTGTTTGTACTGAGAAGATTCATTGCGCATATAGATCCTTGGAAATAAACGCATTCTTCAATAAATCGTACCGCCAAATCGTAACAGTAAACTTTTAATAAGTTTTCTTCTTTTTGTCTGATTTTGTCAACATGAATGCTTGCAAGTTCCTCTAGAAAAATAAAGCTATCATCGATTTCGCTATATGCATTACATCTCTCTAAAAGTTGTACGCATATTGTATCTATGATCTCGAGGAGTAAGAATGATCTGGTTATCTTTTCCATTCTGATTTTCGCCAAAAGGAAGCTTTCTCATCTTTATTCTGCATTCTCCTTTAAGATATTCTGAGCAAAGTGTCAATTTTCTACCTTCATCTTCATAAAAATCGAAGCGATCACGCAAGCTTTCTACACAAGATTTTAAACTCTTGTATTGCACAACAACATCGCATAATTGTTGAGGTACTTTGCAAGCACTTGCTTGTTGTGTTAAAATATTACAAAATATCATCCCAAAGCAGAGAGTGCATTCCAACGTCTAACTGAAAAAACTTCACATACAAAGGTTCTTTGAAAATATACCTGGGTCAGGAACAGAGACACAATTAGGTCAGAGTCCTCAGTTTTAGATTGCATTTTCTCTTTCATAATCAAAATGGTTAAGCGTAAACGGAGTGATTGTCAGACACGACCGTTAGCAAAAGAGAAGTTGAAGGAGGAAGAAGTGATTAAAACAACGCGGCTTTTAGACCATTTTTTTGCATAAGATAGATGATAGCTTTAGCTCTTGTTATAATAGTGAGAATAACAATTGCGATTTCGAAAATGGGAGTGAAAATAACTTATAAAAAGAAAGAAAGAAACATCTCAGGTACCTTACTTAAATTACGTACCATCTCAGTGGGGGTTGGGGGGGGAGTCGAGAAATTTTGTTACAATTTGTTACGGCAGAGGGGAGCGGGTCCTTCACTCATGTACATAATTTTTGCAAATTCGCAAAAACTTTCTCCTGAAGATTATCTTTTTTGCTGATAAGTCAACTGAAATATTTTTTGAATGAAAAATATTTTTTTCTGAAAATTTGTCTCTTTGATTTGAAAGCTCATCATTTTTTAGTAAAAATATTGCATCTTTCTTGGACAAAAATGCAATTGTTTTGTTAAAAATTCAACTTTTTCTCAGAAATTTACTTTTTGTTTAAAATTTGTATTTTCTGTAGAAAAGTTTATTAAAATCCTTATGGATGAAAATTCAACTCTTTTTTTGAAAAATTGTCGTTTTGATTTGAAAATTCACCTGCTATAGTAGAATTTTCATTTTTCTTGGACAAAAATGCAACTGTTTGGTTGAAAATTTAATAATCTTGATAAAAAGTCATACTTTTTGGTTAAAAATTCGACTATATTTAGCAGAAAATCAACTTATAGTTTACAATTCTTATTTTGGTGTTGGAAAGTGAACTGGAATCTTCTTTGGATGAAAATTTAAATATTTTTCTGTAGTTTTTTTTACTTCATCTGTTTTAAAAGAAATATCTCATCTTTCTTGCATAACAAATGCAACTGTTCAGTTGAAAATTCAACCCTTTTTTGAAAATTCGTCTCTCTGATTTCAAAATTCACCTGCTTTAGCAGAAATTATATCTTTCTCGTATAAAAATGCAACTATTTGGTTTAAAATTCAACAATTTTGCAGAAAATTCATACTTTTTGTTTGAACATTCTGCTCTTTTATTGAAAAATTAACTATTTTGTAGAAAATTTACTTTTTGGTTAAATTTAATATTTTGCTGTTGAAAAGAGAACTGAAATATTTTCTGGATGAAAATTCAACTATTTTCAAACAAAAAATTTTTTGATTAAAAATTCATCTTTTTTAAGAAAAATGTCATCTTTCTTGTATAAAAATTAAACTTTTCGGTAGATAATTCAACTATTTCATTAAAAATTCATCTCTTTTGGTTGAAAAAATTCATCTTTTTGGATGAAAAATTCAAATTTGTTCGTAGAAACTTATTTTTTGTTAAAAAAATCATATTCTAATCTTCAAAAGTCAACTGGAATCTTTCCTGTATTAAAATTCACCTATTTTTTAAAATTTGTTTTCTTTTTAAATGGAAATTCATCCATTTTAAGAGTAATTTCATCTTTTTTTTAATAAAAATGCAACTATTGGATAGAGAACTGAACAATTTTGTTAAGAAGTCATCCTTTTTGTATAAAAATTCATCTTTTTGGATTGAAAATTCAATTTTTTTTTCGTAGAAACTTATTTCTTGGTAAAAATTCATATTTTGATTGTGAAAAGTCAACTAAAATCTTTCATCCGCTTTGGTAGAAATGTCTTTTTTTATATAAAAATGCATCTTTTTATTTGAAAGATATAGTTGAATAATTTTGTTAAGAAATCATTTTTTTTGAAGAGTTATATTTTTTTAGTTGAAAATGCATTCATTTAAATAACATTATGGACACATTTATCTGCAGGAATGATGTATAAAGAAGAAACTTCTCGTTAAAATAACAAAAACTAAAGAAACTATTTTTTACTTCCCTCCCCCCTCCCTACTTCTTTACAAACTCCAGACATGCAAAATATTGGCTGCGCCGGCCCTGGTCGACCAGGCAGACGGCGATCAAATGGATACTGCCCGGTCTGAACCTATGATACCATCTATTATTATTATTATTATTATAATTATACCATTAAGCCATTTCCCTTTCGGGGTAGGCGTGACTTACTCAGTTGGAAAGTAGTGGGATAGGTATATAGGTGTAAAGTAGGTCGTTATATGGTATAAGGTAGATAGGTATATAGGTATATGTGTTATGGTATAGATATTTTAGATTGATCTGGAGTTTTCGTGTTATTTGTTCAAATAACACGTTCACTCCGCAACACTGCTCCGACCCAGGTTGCTGATCAATCTCTCTAGCGATCACCCCAAGTGAGGAGCCTCACAAAATTGTTATGTATGGTTCCCCACTTGGGCCCATTAGTATCCAAGGTCTTTGTTTCAGGCATCATTCACTCTATTGTCACTCTGCTTATAAACTATTTGTCGCCATACATTTCTGTCCTGGCATACTACTCTAGCTTCATTTACGTCCATGCATTTCTTCATGCAAGCTCTTCTGTTCCTATGACTTCTTATGTCTCTTCGGATCAATGTCTCATTTACAGATTCTAACCATTCTTTCGGCGGTCTACCTCTGGGCATTCTGCCATTTACTTTACCTTTATATACTTGCTTCGTCAGTCGTTCATCTTTCATTCTTTCAAGATGTCCGAACCATCTTAACTGATTTCTTTCCCATATGTCAACTAGCGTGTCTCCTGTACCACATTCTTTGAGGATTATCTCGTTTCGGACTTTGTCCATCAGTTTTTTTCCGCATATTATGCGCAGAGGTTTCATGCCGATCGCGTTGATTTTTCTCCTGTCCTTTTCTTGACAGGTCCATGCCTCGCTACCGTATAGTACAGTTGGTACGAATATGGAATTATGTATGGCCATTTTAGCTTTTTTTGATATGTTTTTATTCGTGAGGATGGATCCTGCTCTACCGATAACCTGCTTACCCTTATTTATGCGCCTATCTAATTCCCCATCTATTTTTCCGTCGCTAGTGAATAGACTACCTAGATATACGTACTTGTCAACTTGTTCTAATCTCACATCATTTAGGACAATGTTGCATATTGTTTTCTCACTTTTTCCCTCAAAAACCATGACTTTCGTTTTATTCACGTTAATTTTGAGGTCCATGTTCTTCATGCTTGTGTTAAGTTTATTCAACATTCTTTGCAAGTCTTCGACTGATTCTGCCATAACTATCTTGTCATCTGCGAAAGCCAACCCACGTACTTTGACGGTTTCGAGATCTATACCTTTTTCGTTGAAGAGGGCAGTTCTTAGACACTTATCCATGAATATGATAAATAGCCACGAGGACATAACGCATCCTTGTTTCACGCCTTGCATTATATCGAACCAGTCACTCAGTTTCCCATTTACCCTTACACTTGCTTTACTACCCGTATATATTGTTTTTATTGCTTGTAGGAGCCCTCCATTCACTCCATACTCTTTAAGGACTTCCCAAAGTTTACTTCTATTTACCGTGTCGAAAGCTTTTTCTAGGTCAATAAATGCACAGAAAACTTTCTTTCCTACTCTCAAGCTTTTTTCTGTGATCTGTCTTAGGCTAAATATCTGATCTGTACATGATCTTCCTGGCATAAATCCACTTTGGACTTCCCATATCTTCTCTTCTGTAATTTCCATTACCCTACGAATAAGTATTTTTGAGTATATTTTACTAACGGTACTTAGTAGGCTGATACCTCTGTAATTACTGCAGTTGTTTTTATCTCCCTTTTTATATATTGGTACAATAATCGCCTTTCTCCAATCGTCTGGGATTTCTCCTGTCTCGAAACATAAATTTATCAATTCGCACAACCTGTGAGGTATGTACTCGCCACCGTATTTAAGCATTTCAGCGCTAATACTGTCTAAACCAGCAGCCTTACCGTTTTTCAAGTTCTTAATTATATCTCTGACCTCAGTGACACTGACTTTTTCAATTGGGTTTTCTATTGCATTATGTTCAATGTCGTAGTTTTGTTGCCCTATATCTTCACCTCCTAATAGTTCTTTAAAAGAGTCTTTTAAAGCGTCTACTATCCCGTCTATATCATATAGCATTTCACCTTTGCTGTTTCTCATGCTAAAAAACTCTGTACTTTTACTTCCCTTCATCTCTTTAAATAATAGTTTCATAATTCCTTCAAAGCAGTTTTTTATTTTGTTCTCTTCTTCTGTTCTGGTTTTCTCTTTACTCTCTTTGACTAGACGTTTAATTTTCCTCTTTTTGTGTCTGTAATCATTTTTGAGTCTATTTCTCTCCTCATCGCTAAGACCTGTCATGTTCAACGTTCTTTTGTACGCTTCTTTCTTTTCTTGTTGGGCTGCCGCAATTTCATCGTTCCACCACGCATCGCCAGACTTTTTTCCTACCCTCGCCATACCACACACTTCAATCGCAGTTTCAACAATGGTATCCCGCAATAAAGCCCACGCACCTTCTACATCTTTGTTCCTTTCAAGCGACTCCCAAATTGCTTTATCTATGCGTTCGTTTATCTTATTCTGAAAATCTATTCGTAATTCCGGTTTCTGTAAATTTTCGACCTTGATTCGCGTTTGTTTCGTTTGTTTGGTTCTCTTTCTTCTCCACCCCCGCCCTAAGTTCATCCTGGAGACTAAAAGGTAATGATCAGTATTGCATTCGGCCCCCCTCATGACTCTTGTATCTGTAACTAGTTCTCTTAGTCTTTCATCTGCAATAACGAAGTCAATTATACTGCGGTTATTTCCTTTACACCAGGTGTAAGTATGGATCATTTTATGTCGAAACCAGGTATTTGTAATAAATAGGTCCTTCTCTAAGCATAAGCTAACTAATTTTCCCCCGTTATAATTTTTTCTTGTTGGATCCCCAAAATTACCTAGTACCCCTCCTGTATCTGTATCCTGACGTTGGACGCCGACCCATCCGTTCATATCTCCTAACAAAATTATTCTTTCACCTTGGTCGCAAGTACTTATTGTATCATTTAAAGTGTCCCAGAAGGCGTCCTTAACTTCCCTCGAATCGCTATCAACTGGTGCGTAGCACGCTATGATAAATAATCTTCTGATTCCTACCTTCATTCTAGCCCATAGCAATCTGGGTGATACAAAATTATGCCCTATGAGATGCTGTCTTGCTTTTTCATTCATAATTAAACCGACCCCTTGACTACGATGTGATTCGCTATCTACTCCTGACCATATTTCACAACCGCCTTCCAACACCCCATTTTCTATTTTTATAAATTCGCGACCCTTTTTCTTCGTCTCAGGTACACAAAGAATGTCTAGTTTCCTTACGTGCATAGTTTCTCGTAGTTCTCTTATCTTAAGATCATTCACTCCTCTAGCATTCCAAACACCCAGTCTCCATTCATCGCCCGAAACACGACCTTTACGTTTACCGTGTGCATGCCTTTGGTCAATCCGAGTTTCAGTCCTTTCCGAGGCTACTTTATTGTTTGTATTATTCATGTTTAGATTGTACTCCCAACTATCACCTGTATGCGCGAGATTTGTTTTGCGAGTCGAAATCATGTCCGAATTAAGCAGTGATTTGTCTCATGGTGGAGTCAATCTGTAACGTCAGTCCCACCAAAACTTCTGTTACTGGGGAGGGGGGCGGGGGGATAAGGACATGAGAAAGGAAGCCGAGAGTCTCAATAGGTGGGTGATTTCTGCTGATAAGGTCACCAGCCTTAAGCAGCGTTCTATTAGATAGGAGTTGATATGTTCCCGTTTGCCGATTGCCGGCCGACCTCTAAAACACGAGCCAATAACTCTTTTTTTTTCACTGCCTCTAAAAGCTAATCCGTGCGTTCCAATTAGTTTAATGACATTTACAACTCGATGCAAGACTTCGGACTTGTTTTTCGGCGTACTGCTGTTTTAAATCATTGTCAATTTAGCTTGTAAACTACTTCCTAAAAAATACTTTTGCAAATTGTCCCGGTGTTCACTACTTTCTTCATGAAAAGTTATAAATCTGGTTCCATCTTTCCAGTCATTAAAATCTTCACAACCAGTAAAAGATGTATCAGGTAAAGAAACTTTTTAAATAATTTGCAAGGTGCACAAAAAAAGAATCTTTCGATTTTGAATACAAAAAACATTCGCGTTGTTTAACCTCTCCGTTTTTTCATAATTTTGAAGACCAGTTTTTTGGTAGAATATCGTACTTGATTCGTGCCATACACTTGTTTCGAATTTGAAAAATCCACTGAACCGATGTCTTGAATAGGAAGATTCCTAAGAAAAGAATCGATGAATTCTACCGTATAGTTATTGGGCTACGTTCCAGGATCCGCAGCATCTATTTCTACGTTTTCAACCTCAGTTATAATCGATGTTAAACTATTTTCTTCTAAAACAAATAAATATTTAATAGTTGAAATTTGATCAAACTTTTCGATTTATCCAGTATCTAAATTTCTCTTTCTGGCGCTTGACTGCATTTGTACCCAATATTAAGGAATTTGTAATTAAAAGAATGTAATTAATAGTAAACTCAGATTATATACTTTTTTACACCGAAAAGATTTTTTTGACGTATAGAAAATTCATTGGTCTTTTTATAATGAAGATTTAAAATACCTATTCTATAACACGCTATATTAGCCCAGTTCCTTTGTGAAAATTTTATTTTTTAAGAAGAAAATATTAAAATAGAAATTAACGTCTTCTACTTGCGGAGAAAGTTTCCTTCATTAAATATATCTGTAAGGTAAATTTCTTAAAAATTAACTATCAAAAGTAGACAATTAACAAAATAATCTACCTACTACAAATGATGTTTAATATTTCTGTATTTATTATTATTCAAGTTACAAATCAGAGTATAGTGAATTTTTCAAGAATTCCGTTTATAATGCTTATAACCATATTTAGGGCTAATTTCCGTTTAGCTATTCAGAACATAATTCGTAACCAAACAATAATGAAATTCCGAGAAATAAACTCAGTAGAAATATATTCTTCTGGGAATACAGTTACAATTATTAATAGAAATAGGTAATAAATTATGTGTTAAAATCCCCTGCTCAATCGTATCATTGTCGTTGTACACTGCTCATCAGGGACCAAACCTAAGCCTCAATCGGCAAAGAAACCAGATATACAAATTAATTGGAAAATTGTCTCAAGAAGACATTAAGGTTGAAACCCTCATATCGCCCGACTCAGCCCCCCTCCCCTGATGTGTGGCGCCCCTAGGCGTCCGCCTACCTTTATCTACTGGATAAACCGGCTCTGTTCGAACTTAAAATATACACCGTTCCTGTTGCCTCTGTACCATGAGTGTAGTACATATAGATTCGGCATGGGTCAACTTCCCCCATCCTCCTAAAATGGTCATTTTAGCTATATTCTGTAACATTACGGAATTTGATAATAAATTAAATCCCATAATGCTATATGATCCCAACCTACGGCATCGTATGAGAAGCAAAAAGCCGATAGTGGGGGAAATTCGAGCGTCCTGGGTTTAGCCGGGAACCCGTTATAAATGGTGCCCAACTGAAAATCAAATGGCAGAAGGAAAAGACCTTGCGGCAGGTACCACCCCTCTAAGGTCTTAGATTAAGCGAGGAGACAAGCAAGGCAGTAATGCTTGCCGTCCGAAGGAGTTGCCACAGTTCAAAGTTTAGGTTTATGATTCGCGCTGCAGCCGAGTTGCGGCCCGCGGTCAATTTTCCTGAAGACGAAAATTCAAGTTGCGGCCCGCGGTCGATTCAAGAGACCAGTGCCCCATACAGTCCTCCTTTTCCTCTCTCCTCGATTCTTTTCTCCTTAACTTTCAATGATTTTACGCAAGTGGCGATTGTCATTTTTCTTTCACACTTTTTCCAGGCTTAGGACTGGCAGCTTCTACTTCATAAGTAGATTCATCATGCTAGCGTGTTTAAAAAATGTAGGGAAATATGCATTGTCAGTAATAATTATGATGAAGTGATAATTACAGTACTAATAATATAATGTATAAGGTACAGTAAACTTCCTTTTATTTTAAGGTCCTTGAAACGTACCCGACCAATTATTTTAAGGTTGGAGGGGTCCCCACCTCTACCGCGATTCGGCAGTTTATTTTTATTAACGACGTTCATTGGCTGCCCCGGCCTGTATCGCTGCGCTTGCGCTAAAAAACTTTTTCAACTGCGCATGTGCCGAAAACCGCGGTCGATTTGAAATTAATAAGTACTATCAATATTAATTCAGACGGATACATCCAAAAATTCCTAGATCTGCTGGTCCATGCAGTTTCTCAGCTCAAGGGGCGAGCGACGGTTGCAACTCTCGCCTCGGAAGGACCGCGTACGCGAATACCCACTTCAGTACATTATTGCGCAATATTATGTATTCCAATTGAAAAAGGTTTAGACGGTCCTCATTTGCACAGTTGAAAAAATCGTGGTCGGTTAGCATGTGAGTGTTTTTCAAGTGCCTTTCAAGTATTTTTGTTAACATATGACAATTTGCCAACTAAAATTCAATATAATAAATCAAAAAACGACTCAAATATTTCGCGGAATAGTGAGTTTTCCAGCATGGCTTCGCGGCGATGCTAGGCTAGACGTGGAAAGGGCAGTCGTCAGGAAGGTTAGCCTAAAACACGCGTTTTTGGACTGCATATGAATTTTTATTCTAAACACGAAGGTACGTTATAAAGGTCTCGATAGTAATATTTTTCAAGTGTTTCGCGAAATACAATCAACTATCCGAAATTTGAGATGAGAGTACCCGGATCGGATCAAATTGATCTGATTTACTTTTACGGTTAGCATTTTTTCTCGAAAACGTCGTGAAACGTATTCCCATGACGTCGTGAAAAAATACTCAATTCAAGGCTTCCCGCTCTTCCGGCAACTTTTTTTTCATTGGTCAGCCACAGACGCGGACGAGAGTGTACAGGGACCGTGGTGGGAGGTGACGAAACTGCGCAACTTAAAATAAGTGCGTGTAAGGGGGTTAAAATAAGTGAACTTTAAAATAAGCGATCTTTAAAATAAACGGAAGTTTACTGTATTTATTTCACTTTGAGCTAGACTGGTAAAAATTTACGTGAAACTTTACATGCGAATTCGAATCCACTTAACGAACCGCTTTGCAACAATAACATATTATACTAAATTTAAAAATGCTAGATCAAAATAGTTTTAAAAAAATAATCCTATTTATGAATTTTTACTTTTTTTATCATTATTATACCATGAAGTAATTTCCCTTTCGGGGTAGGCGTGACTTGCTCGGATGGAAAATAGTAGTGTGTAGACTGCTCCGATCCAGTTTGCTGATCAATCTCTCTAGCGATCACCCCAAGTGAAGAGCCTCAGAAAATTGTTATGTGTGGTTCCCCACTGGGGCTCATTAGTATCCATGGTCTTTGTTTCAGGCTTCATTCACTCTATTGCCACTCTGCTTACAAATTATTTTTCGCCACACTTTTCTGTCCTGGCATATACTCTAGATTCCTTCACGTCCATGCATTTTCTCATGCAAGCTCTCGTGTTTCTATGAGTTCTTATGTCTCTTCGGATCAATGTCTCATTTACAGATTCTAACCATTCTTTCGGCGGTCTACCTCTGGGCATTCTGCCATTTACTTTACCTTTATATACTTGCTTCGTCAGTCGTTCATCTTTCATTCTTTCAAGATGTCCGAACCATCTTAACTGATTTCTTTCCCATATGTCAAATAGTGTCTCCTGTACCACATTCTTGGAGGATTATCTCGTTTCGGACTTTGTCCATCAGTGTTTTCCCGCATATTGTGCGCAGAGGTTTCATGCCAATCGCGTTAATTTTACTCCTCTTTTTGTTTGACAGGTCCATGTCTCGCTACCGTATGGTAGAGTCGGTACGAATATAGAATTATGTATAGCCATTTTAGCTTTTTTTGATATGTTTTTATTTTTGAGAATGGACCCTGCTCTACCGAGAACCTTCTTACCTCAGTTATGTGCCTATCTAACTCACCATCTATTTTTCCGGTGAAGCAAAGAATTGATAGTGGGAGAAATACGAGCGCCTACAATTTGTGTTAGTCCTGGTCACTCCCAGGCTCCGTAGCGCAGCGGAAAGCATGTCAGTTTCAGACACCGGTGGCCTAGGCAGGAAAACGCAAATATCTGTTAAACTGGCCTTAAGGGTCCTCTTCATGTAAACGTATATATTTAAAATATACACGCTTATTAAAAAATTCTCTAACTTTTCAGTTTTGGAAGAGCGCTCCTTCGGTTAGGAGAATTTGAAAAGGCTAAAGATCAGTTGTGGAAAGCCAGAGAACTAGAACCAGGCAACAAACAGACTCTTAAGGAAATAAAACAAGTACGTAATTATTTCAGTTATTGTGTAGTGTGAAGAATATGTAGTAGATAAAGTAATAATGTTTTTGCAATTAATGAAAAATATCTCATTGACATTTAATTTTTCATTGCAGGCGGATGATATGCACGTCAAGTACAAATCGGCAGAAAAACGTCTTTGGACAAATTGTTTAAAAATAACTAAAGAAGAAGCAGCAAGAACTGAGTTCGAAAAGGCGGCTCACGAACTTTGTGAAACCTTTAAGCACGATATTGACTTGGTAAGACAACCATTACCAGATGGTTTAACGCCGGACGAAGATCAGTGCATCCGAGAAGTTGCTGTAAGTCACGGACTTTCAGTCACCAATCATAAACGATATGGAAAAGAAATTGTTTTCCTCACAAAACCTAATTATTAAGGAAAGCTTACAAGTCATGCTTAATTTGAGACTAGAATATCAAACTGGGATTAATAAAACTGACCTCGAATTCTTCATTTCTTCTACGATGTAAACTTACATTGTTTATTTTTAGGTCACTTTTTATTTTTCGATCATTAAGTTGTTAGTATATATTGCGAGTATCACAATACGCGGAGGCTATTATCACCTGATTGGAATATGAATTAATTTCAAAACTTATGTTTCATTTTTCTTATCTTTAAAATTGACAGCTTGAATGACAAAAATAATAAATAGCAGTTCATGGTTGCAGGGTATATTCTGAGGAACAGTGTTAAAGACAAAACAGGCAGTATTAAACCACGATTTCATGCATTGTTAAAATTTTTTTAGAATATACCGTGCATGGTTAATCATTATAAAGTTATATAATGATACATGTTATTTTAGTGACTAGAGTTATCAAAGAAGTCTAAAAATGTAGAATCATCCGATATATTATCTACTGATTTTTTATAATAGCATATATAACTATTTACTACTAATAACTATTACTACTATTAGTAACTACACAATTTTTGAAAGACTACAAGTGATTTCCTAAGGGTTAAAGTTTATTCAGGATCGTGCTTGGGATTAGCAGTTGTGAAGTTAGAAATAATCTTGTTTCTTGATACTATGTTTAGTTTAAGTTTAAATTTTAAGTTGATACTCAAAAATTCTACAATATTTGTACGATCTGTCGCATCAAAAGAATACAAGAAGTTTTTGATAATAAAATATAATACTTCTTTTTTTATTTGAATGCATTCGATACGTATCCATTTAATTTACGTAAGATTTTTTTATATTTTCAAGATTTGACAGGCAAAAGCCTTCATTGAAAGTACTTTTTGATTTAAGTGTTGTTTATGGATTTTTCAAAAATTTGTAGCGTTTTGAAGTTCACTTGTTGAAAAAAACTCTAACTAGATATTCAAGGCTTGCGTATAAGGCAGGGATGGCCAACGAGAGGTTCTAACGCTTCTCCTTTCCTCCCGTTTCTTCCCCTTCTCTGAGCGCCTTACCGAGAGTTCTCCTCTTCTCGTTTCGTTATACTCGCGCCTTGAGCACGCAATGTTAACGCAGCTGTTCGCTTTCGGCGTCTTTCGGGGCCGTTCGGCTTCGTCCGCCCAGCAGCCGAGGAGACTCGACCCCTCTGCACACCGCGCTCACCACATGGTCCCAACGAAGGTGGTAAGAGAGGGGATCACGAACTGACAGATTTGGACTCTTTTGCTCTCGCGTTGGACATCCCTGTTCTAGTAACAAATCGCCTGCTAGAATTTGAGCAGATGAATTTTCATTTTCGTCGAACAATCTGATTCTTTAAATCATCCTATTTTTCCTCAAGTCACATTTTCATAAAAGTATACAATCATCGCATTCGAATACTATTAAAAATAGTTATTGTACGTCTTCTACTCATTTTCTTCATCAGAAACAAACATCAACTATTGTAAGCCCTATCACGTGTTTCTCTCACTAAAAGGTTCCAAACTGTCATTCAAAGGTGCACAGGTGTCACTCACCCATCCACTCGTATGAAGCACACAAAAAATCAATAATTATTAACAAGCAATGCGGACATTGCTGCCATCATGCTTTTAGTATTAAAAATAACTACTTCACGTATACTTACAAAAAAAAATCGTGATTAAGGCGTATACAACAGTGAAAAGTTAAATATTGTACTCTTGAGAACTAACACTGTCACTCACTGGTGTCTTTACCTTAAAAGTTGAATTTTTTATTTGAATATTAATTTCTACACCTGTATATTAATCTCTGCGTCGGTGAGCGTAGTAAGTTTTCAAACTCTTGTTCAGAGAAAACATTTGAAGATCAGAGTTTTTTTTTAATTTTCAAAATTACGAGTTACATCATAAGGAGAAGGTACCTATCATGAGGCAAATTTTTAGGGGATTTTGAGATTTTCATTAACTTTGGAATGATAGTAGAATATATTTTCAAAATGTTTACATCAATGAATGGGCTGAAGTTTTCTGAATGAGAAACGCCTATTAAAATTTTAATTTAGTATAAGCAAAATTATTATATTTATGAAAAAGCGGAACGGCCTATACCAATGCGTGTCCCTATAATGGAACAGCAAAGAAATGTGTGTTTTTTTATTAATATGGCTTATTTTATATTATTTTTTATATTATATCAAACTAAATAGTACAATAAACTTTTATTTCAATCGTTCATAGAAATAAATAAATCGAATAAAAGTTTTCGTTGAAATTGACAAACCTAACCTATAAAGGGTGGTTTTCGTGAACGAAGTGGATTAAATTAAAACTTAAGAAACTCGGTTAAAGTGAAGTGTAAATGATTCATTAGGCTAAGTACCCTCTTCGTTTTTTTTGTTAATGTATATTAATTTGATAAATAATTAAATTGTAATATTAAATAATTATAAATTGTATAATTGTAAATTAAATATTATTTTAGAATGATATAATTTCAAATAATAACGAGATGAACATAGAAATTAGAAGAACATGGACGTTGTGAAGGATATAACGAATAATTTAAACAGATTCTTTCTTGGTAAACGTCCCAGTAATCATGACCTTAGTCCAAGTAATCGTGACGCTAAGTTGTTTGCTTTTTATATAATTTTAATTAAATGAAATTTTCATTTGCTACTATAAAATGCCAAAAATAAATGAGTTTTATCATTAAATGTTACTTTTAACATCTTTGCCTTAATTTGTTTTTGCAGTTCTCAGTGAATCCACTCCGCTTATGCAAGCAACACTTCTTAGGTTAGGTCTTTAGCACTGTATATATCAATATAATATTACTATTTTTATAATATTATATTATTAATATAATAAAAGTATGTTTTATTGCATACATAGCTCTGTTCCATAAATAGGAGCAAGCTTTGAAAACAGGACAATTTAAAATCAATAAAAAATGGAATATTTTCAGATAAGAATTTTGAAAATTGGATCGTTTAAGATTTAAAGGACTTGAAATTTTATTATTTCTAATTAAAAGTGTACACAATTGAAAAACTTTAAGCTGTAAACTTTTGAATTTAAATCCGAACTCAGATTTACCTGACCCGATTTTCAATCCGAATGAAGCCAATTCGATCCGAACTCGGATTCGTTCGGATTGAACATTCAGTTTACATCAATCCGAGTTCGGATTCATTCGGATAAAAAATTTGTTTCGGACTGATTCGGATTGGAAGTTCGGATTTAACCGAATTTAGTCGGATTAATTTTTAACCGATTTGGATCGTACGATCCAATGCCTTGCCTCATGATGTTCAAGATTATTCTAATGGTCGTTCATCCCCAAAAGGTCATTTTTATTTAGTTTTTACTGATAGCCTAGAAATCAGTTTACATGAACTTAAATTATAGGCCATTAAACGGCGCGATAGCTCCATTCAATTCCTCAATAAAGCTCTCCAACAAAAATGTTTACAAGAACAATATTTTTAAATATTAACAAATTTAAAAACCTGTACTGCATTCCAAAATTTTTTAAAATCATACCAGAATTTTTTCCAATTTTTTCCACTACTATTTTAGCTCTGGGATTATGTGAAAGAACAGATACCTATGCGCTGGGCCTAAATACAGCCTTTTTTCGTATTTTGGTTGGCAGCTCTGAACAAAATTTTGTTACAAAACTTAAAAAGGCATCATTTTATTTTAAAAACTTGGCAGATTCGTTTAATCTTCATTAAAATCTTCAGAGATTTTTTCCTATGGAGATTACTGTCTTTCAAAGTCAGAGGACAGGACTTTTTGCGTCGACATTATAAGCGCGCGGTCGGCGTGCAAATGGCAGGCCCGCTGGGGTACGTGACGTTTAGGCGCCGCCGTTTGGACGCCAACGTTTAGGTGCGGGATGATTAGGTGCCAGGTCGTTTAGGCGCCGGGATCTTTAGGTGCCGAACGGTTCAACCAAAGTAAACCCTGAGGTATCAAAAGTTGGGTATTATTTGATTGTATGCAACATGTTATGTTATGTATGCTACCCTAGTGGAACAATTTTCACAAAAAATTACAGAAAACGAAAACTATTTTCACAGGAATCTACCAATAAATACAATTTACAACCAAAACTACAGGAAGGCACAACTTTTTTCTATTATTCGGACGAATTTTGTACATTTTTTGTATTTTTTTGTACATTCTTATGTTTTATTGTGAAATAATTGATCACAGTCATTGAAATTAAAACATTCGAACTTTTAAAACTTTTAAAACTTTTCAATCGAATATTTTTCAATTAGAAGCAGTTGAACTGCAAAATTCTAAATTTTAACTTTTACACATTGTACAGTTAAAATATTTAAAAAAGTAGAAATCCACGCTATCATTTTCAATGCTATGAATTGAAGAGTGAATCTAAAAATTTATAAACTTTCAAAATTATATCTTTTCAAGCAATTTTAAGCTAGAAACATTAATTTATACATTAAAATTTGTTTTGAAATCTTCTTAAATATTCTCTAAAAATTTCTATTTTTAACGTTAAAATATGTAACTTGCTTAATTTTGTAAAGATGCAGGATCGTCCTGTAAAGTCAATTATTGTTCATTCAGCAATAATGGAACTACAGTTTAATGTGATTCATTATAATAATTATCATTCATTATAATAATTCATTAATATATTTATTATAAGTTCTTATTAGAAGTGTAATATTGTTATCAAATTGTAGTTTCTTGTAGAAACTTACATATTACATATTAAATATAATTGACAGTAAAGTTTTCGTAAAGGATTGTAGAAACTTGCACTGTATTTCTTTCTAAATTTTTGTATATTTTTTACAGAAAAGTACATCTTTTAACAAAAAATTACAGTTGTAGAAATGTTGTAATTTCTTGTAAAATTTTTTTTCACCAGGGTACTTGTTTAAAAAACGATGCAATCATTTCTTCGTTGAAATATTTGGTGGCCCTAAAAAGGTCCGATTGGTTTTTCAATGAATGGCAAAGAACATTTTACTTTGTGCTGGTATACTACATGTATGCTGCATGTTATGTTATGTATGCTAAATATTTAAAAAATAATGCAATCATTTCTTCGTTATAATATTTATACTATATATAGTTTTGGAAAAGTTTTTTTTAAGTCAAGATATCTTTTATCACAATAAGCAATAAGAATTGTATGGCAGACAACTTGATTTGACAAAAATTTCAAGCGACTTCCTGCGAAGCATACATAACACAACATGTTGCTTACAACAAAATAATTTCCAACCTTTGATACCTCAGGGTTTACTGTGATTAAACCGCTCGGCGCCTAAACATCCCGGCGCCTAAACGTCCAGCGCCTAAACGTCCTGGCGCCTAAACGGTGGCGCCCAAACGGCGGTGCCTAAACGTCACGTACCCGGCCCGCTGGAGATCCAAAGGACAAGCGTCTAGGGGCACCGTTTCTGCTAGCTTTCTGATTCCGAAGTTTTTTTTGTTTATCTTCGTCAACAAATTTTTTCTATGATCAGCATCGCTAGACTTCATTACTTTTATCGAAAAAATAATACTTGGTTATGAGAATTTCTCATCCGAGATTTTGTAATAATTTTATAAACAAGTTATATGAACAAATGCCCAGTGTGGACATTTAAAAGGCAGTAAAAAATCGTTTCTTCTCTTAATTTTTCCTAAATCATGTCGCTCGTGTTGTTTAATGATGGAAAGTTATCCTGCAATATTTTTTTATTAATTTTATAAACAATTTCTATGAACAAATGCCCAGAAACAGCCAAAATCTTTAGACGTGAGGCAAAGCTCTTCGTTTCCCTGCAATAAAAAATAAATCCGAAAAAGACGAGCGTCAAGAAGGAAAAAAGCTTGCAACTTTCTGCGCCTGACGCCCAATTATTATGTCATTTTTTACAGTTTAATAAAATGCACTGAAGAAGGCTACCTTTGAAGCAATTTGAATTATATTCAGTTTTGCCTGACCGAAAAACAAATTCTCAACACAATTTATTATTGATAATTTTATTATTTATTAATGCGGTTAAATTATAACCATTCTGATCACATCACTGGCGATATGATTTGAGAAAATTTAAGAGGAAAACCGATTTCTTTCTGCCTTTAAATGTCCACACTGTGCATTTGTTCATATAATTTGTTTATAAGATTAATACAACAATATCGCATGATAATTTTCCATCATGAAACAACACGAGCTACTTGACTTGAGGAAAATTGAGAGAAAAAACAATTTCTTTCTGCCTTTAAATGTCCACACTGGGTATTTGTTCATATAATTTGTTTATAAAATTATTACCAAATATCGCATGATAATTTTCCATGATTAAACAACATGAGCGACATGATTTGAGGAAAATTGAGAGAAAAAACGATTTCTTTCTGCCTTTGAATGTCCACACTGGGTATTTGTTCATATAATTTGTTTATAAAATCAATAAGAAAATATCGGATGAGAAATTCTCATAGCCAAGTATTATTTTTTCGATAAAAGCAATGTAGTCTAGCGATGCTGATCATAGAAGAAATTTGTTGACGAAGATAATAAAAAAAACGACTTTTTTTACTCTTTCCATTAACATAAAAGTTTAAACAAAAAAAATGTAAAAATCAGCCCACAAACATCTCTTTAAAATTTGTTGCTGGATGTTTCTAAAAACAAAAATTCAAAATCGGTAAATAATTGCCTTTTACAAGTTATTTTGAACCTCGTTGTTTGATTTCACCTCACTGTTGCGCTGGAAGACGGGAAGAAGCAAGTGAACGTATTCATTGCGCACGCGTCAGAATCAGAAAGCTAGGAGAAACGGTGCCCCTACTCGGAGAAAAAAGTCCGGGGTTTAGCGCAAGAGAGTTCAAGGTATTAATGCATGGACTATTCATCAGGCGCATATCGCAGGCGTCTCTTGCTTTATTTCCAAGAGCCTCCGCAAACTTTTTCGGTGAGCCTCCTTGCAATTTGCCATTAGGCCACGCCTTCTACCTGTTGACACGTTCGCACCACTAAATGTTCGTAGGAGGCGTGGCCTAAAGGCAAATCGCAAGGACACTCATCGAAAAAGTCCGTGGAGGCTCTTGGAAATTTCTCTCACACTCTTGGAATTAATGCGTGACAAATGTTCACGCGCTAATGCCTAGATTTTTCTCTCCGTGTAGACGCTTGTATTAGTCCAAGAGCTGGTGAAATTTTTTCCGGCTGATTTTTAAATGGCTGAAAAAAATATATAATATAGCCTCGGATGGGTACAATATGAAATCGAGTGACTGCCAGCTCGAATCCGTTGCATTTGTTAATAAAAAAATTGTTTATAGT
>CAKNXH010060821.1:27921-48040 GCA_932178445.1 Andricus quercusramuli | reverse complement strand
TATATATATATATATATATATATATATATATATATATATATATATATTAAATTGAATTTCCATACCTTTAATTCAATAATAAGCTTTAAAAATAATTTAAAAAATTTTTTTAATATATATGTGCATATCATTTTGAAAATTTAATTCATATACAGTTATTTAACAACATGACAAAGACTTTTAAAAAACAATTATTCAATCAGTTAAGAAAATAAGAAGCATTGAATTATAACTTTCATTGAAAAATTCAATTAATTTTCACTTTATATTTTGTCAAACTTTATAATATATCACTGCGATAGCGTCAGGAACTGAGACTATATCGTCATTCATCTAATCTCATCGAGTAGACTATAGTCAAGAAGGAATAGTATATTATTTCTTCGTGGCGAAAATATAACGCGCATATATCCAGATAAAGAATATCTGCGCCTGGATTAAAAATGTAGAAAAATTACTGAGATACATTTTATTTTATGCCGTGTATTGAAAAAGTCAGTCATAACAAGCAAAGATATAATATCTTACATTGAAAGTAATAGTAAAAATAAATAAATTGAAATAATTATCGGCGATCGATAAAATGAGAAATCTACTTCTTTAATTCTGTTAATTTTAATTTTAATATATAGAGGTCACCCTATGACTTACTATAGCTAACAGAAATTCTTCCTCCATGAAATTACGAGTTTTCATCTATAGGATTAGAGGTGATTCTAAGTGATGCAGACTTGTCATTCGATATTAATTTTTCTTTTCATGAGAAAAATGTTATAAACAAATGCATAATTTGGCAATATATGGTCAGAAATTAATGGTTTTTCATTCTTCACGCCTTCAAATTATATAAGTGGTGGTGTTCAGTTATAAATAATTGTAATTTGATACTGTTCGTTTATTATTAAACAAATTTTATAAACAAATGCATAGTTTCTCCATTTATAGACAAGAAGTAATTGGTTTTCTTTCTGATCGTCCTCACATTGTATAAGTGATGATGTTCAGCGGTGGAGACCTATCGTTCGATATTATTTGTTCATTTTATAAACAAATGCATAGGTGAGCCATTTGTAGAGAGAAAGTCATCTTCTTTATTATGGCCTCCAAATGATATCACTGGAAATGTTTCGTGATGTGTTAGATGGATCCTGGAATTATTGAAATTATTTACAAGTACAACCTGGAAGCTAATATTTCTGAAACATCACAAAAAATTTTCAGTTATATCTTTTGAAAGCAATTATAAGAAAAGATTATTTCCTGTTCGCAAATGGCTGAACTATGAATTCATTCATAAAATGAAGAAATAATATCCAATGACAAGTCCTCATCATTAAACCTCACTACTAATATAATTTTAGCGCGATGAGAAAGATAAATATTTACTTCATGTCTATAAATCGCCGTACTTTGCATTCGTTTGTAAAATTTATTTATAAAGTTAACAAATAGTATCGAACGAGAAGTCTTCACCACTGAACGTCATGAATTGTATAATTTCAAGAGGATCAAGAAGAAAAACGATAACTTTTTGTCTATTAATGGGCAATTTCTGCAATTGTTGATAAAATTTGTTTGCAAAATGAATAAATAATATCGAATGACGATTCCTCGCACAATTATTTTTTAAACTTCATGATTTGGTACCGGTCGGTTTTAGTAGGTTCAACAATAGGTCAATCAATGCGTCTCAAGGACGCGAACAAATACTCTACATGTAATATTGTCGTATTTTGAATATGAAACAAAATTTTCTCATACGAACAGAATAAACCATTTTTCTTCAATTCATTAATAGGTACTGGTGTATCATAAAAAGTCTACCAATAAATCGATCGGCGCATCTCAAGGACGCGAAAGAATACACTGGATATAATATTGTCGTATTTTGAATATCAAATAAGTTTTTTTATATGAACAGAATGAACCGTTTTTTAAAACTTCATGAATCGGTACTGGTAGGTCGTAGAAGATGAAAAAAAAGGTCGATCGATGCGTCTTAGCAAACGCACACAAATACGCTAGGTATTGTATTGTTGTATTTTGAATATCAGACACACATACATGGTCAAAGGGGATAGGGAAAACTACTGAAGGAACAATGGTATAAGATTGGTCAAAATCTGGACATAAAGAAGAAATCACTGAAATATTTAAAAATAGGTCTAAGACAGATGGAGGAGATTCGGCAAGATTCAATGGAAATGGAAGAAAGCAATGAAGATGAGCAATTGCTTATCTTTATTTAGTAGAAGAAGGATGGGACAGATATGTGGATGAAGGATGGAACAAGATTTAGTTCAATACAAAAATTGGAATGGATTGGCATAATACTTTCTGAAAAGATTCAGATGAGATTAGATGGAGGAGATTTCGCAAAACTTAGTGGAAAATAGAAAAAAAGGGATAGGGACAGTCGGATGGAGGAAGCATGAACAAAATTAAGTCAAGTACAGGAATCAGGAGGAATTGAAATGATACGTTATGAAAGCTTCGGAGAAGATGATATCGAGGAAGATATCAACATTTGAAAATAAAATAAAGTGAGGACAGGGATATATTCGGAAAGTGATAAGAGAAGGTGCACGAATGGGACAAAGAGACGGAGCATGTAATTCAAGGAAATAGAGGAAGAATTTGATCGTTCTCGAGAATTAATACATATATTAATTCCCTTTAAGGGATGTAAATAGTACCTCAATTTGAATAAAAATGAATGACGATAATATCACTAATGTACTTGAATGAGGGACTGAAGAGGAAAGTGTGTCGCTTTCAGTACAAGTTTTGTAATCCTAAATTAAAATTAATGTATAGAGTTCCTGAAAATAAAACAGGAATCTAACGATCAAATTTGGACAACCACAACAAAGTGTTCCTATTGCAATTCCACTATTGCAAATCACTGTATGAAAGTATTCAGAATATTTACTAACGTTTCGATGCTCATAGAGCATCCCTATCACGAGTGGGGCAAAAGACAAATCCGTTATGAACAAATAAGGAAGAAGAGGAAGTCAAGATTCATGAAAATCTATTGCTGAATGCTATTAATCATACTAGAATAACTCTTGTTTAATTTATCCAAATCAGTCTTCAAATTAATAGACAACTTATTTTGTTTTTTAATGAGAAGCATTCCTATAAATACTCTCTTTCTCTAATTACTCTCAATATGTAAAATTTCAACATTATCCCAGTCTAATGCATGGTCAACATCAACATTACAGATCTTGCGAGTGATCTTGTAAACAACACTACCTTTCTCAAATTTATCTGAAGGATCTTCACAAAGTTTATTATTGAATCCATTTTAAATAGTATACGGAAAATAGTATGAATATTGAAAATTTTCCACATAAATTCAGTAGTTTTTGAAATTTGACCAAAAAAAGGAAGAATAAAAGTATTAGAAGAACTATATTCTCTCAACTACTTCTGATTATCTGTAGATAAAATGTTACTTAGTTTGATGTTGATTTGTGGAATCCTAATTATGATATGTTGCTCAATTACCTTTTGTAGGCAATGATTAAGAAAAAGGATATTCCTAACAATATTCAAATTCTCGTTGTGAAATGAAATGTGGGACCAACCTAGAGCTCTGTCAAACTAAGTTTTTGATTACTGCAATTTTGCTTCGAAAAGGATGAGCCAAGAAGAAATTTTAAATTCTATCTCAATATGAACTTCACCTATAGCAATTGGTAATAATATTACCATCCTGACTTCTAGTTACTTCTATGTTCTAAAAACTTATTTCATTATTGTTTCTATTTGAGGTCAAGGATGATCAAGGATGTTTCAAATCATGTTAATTTTCCAAAAGTAAAAATGTCTACAATTAAAAGTCAATTAGAAGTATGTTGACAACAAGATAAAATCATTGATCTTTTAAAACATCAGAATTTCTTCAATCTAAGATTTTTAAAAAATGATGAAAAACATTCTATTCTGATTGATCGACAAACTAATGTTCAAGAGTAAAATTTAAATTGACACAAGATATTTGAAGAAGATAGGGATCCTTGGTTTGTCAATTTGGCAGATATTCAAATTCCTGATTCAGTTGTAGATATTCTCAAATCCAGTAAAAGTTTTAGTAACCATGTGATAAGAAGTGAATCGGAACAAATGATGGGAATAGTCAAAGATGTTGAGCCAAGTATACACAAAATTCCAATATTGGATCAACAGAATTTCCGAAACAAGATTTTACAATTGTCAAACGGAAGGTTTTCTCTAAAACAACCCTGATACAATTTGCATGAAGGCTGATAAAGGCAATATTACAGTTGGTATGAAGAAATCAAATTATATTAGGGATAAGGACGATTTACTTTCTGATCGTGATAACTTTAATTGATTGAATCAATATCCGTTAAAACAATTAAGAAGAGACACTTTCAGGATTATAGACAATTGAAGAAAGAAAGGACTTTTAGGAAAAGATATAAGATGGACTGAACATAAGGTAATGTAAGTCTATAATCAGAACTATTGTGAGTATCAAGCCATTTATTTTTTTTACTGGATGTATTATAAATCTCATGAATTCTTTCTTCAATAACATTATTTATCAAAGAAAGCGGATAATTGTTATTTGATAGGGTGATTTTTAATTGATTTAGATTATCTTCTCTGAATTTTATATCACTTAACTCAACACATATGTCAGTTAATCCTTTAATTGAACCAATTTTATTACAGAAAGGATGATGGGAATTGTAATTCATGTATCTGCCCGACCAAGAAGGCTTTTTAAACCAATTTGTTATTAAATCACCAGTTTGTGTTTCTATAATATCTAAATCAAGATAATTAATGGCATTATTAAGTTCGATTCCATGTGTAAACTTATAGAGTCTTCTATACTGTTTTCAGTCGGAATAATAATCAAAATATCATCAACGTACCGTTTATAAAAAGTAGGTGTAAAATCTAACTTACTAAAGGCACTTTTTTCTAGATCTTCTAAAACTAAATTTGATACTATTGGAGATAAAGGAGAGCCCATTGGGCACCTGATAGTTGTTTATAATATTTATTATTAAACGAAAAAACCATGTTGTTAAAAAATAATCGGGTAGCTGTAAGAAATTCATTCTTTGTTATTTTTGTTGAATTTCGATTAAGATTTAATTTTTCTTCTATACACTCTAAAGCAATATCCAGTGAAATACTATCAAACATTACAACAACATCTAAGGAGACTGAAGAATGTGTTGATGGTACATTAACATTATTGAGCAACTCTTTCCAATCCCAACTATTTTTAATGAATGTATTAGTTTTACTTGACACAGGTTTTAAAACATTTGAGATAAATCTGGCCAAATTATAAGTAAGAGACCCTACTGTGGAAACAATTAACCTCCATTTTAAACTATGCTTGTCGATTTTTGGAAGCGCAAAAGCTTTTTCCACGACACTATTGTGAGATTTTAATTTATTATAAGTTTCTTCATTTATTATTTTTGTTCTCTCCCATCTATCAAAAATTTCATTAGTTTTTGCCTCTATATGCGGAACAAGATTTGTTTTTACATTTTTATATAATAAATCATTATTAAGAATATTTGCAATGGTTTTATTATAGTCATCTCTACTAGCTGCAATGGTTTTATTTCCTTTATCAGCCTTTAAAAAAAGCACGTCTTTATGTTCATTCTGAAAATTGCTTACAAGTTTAGCTTGTTTCTCAAGATTTTTGAATTTGTTTATTTTTGAATGATCTGAAATTATATTTGTAACAATTTTCCTAACAGACAACTTTTTATTTTGAGACTGAAATCCTTTAATGCATCCTTCAACACTAGCAACAATATTATTAACTGGAATTCTATTAACATCAACGGAACACCAAAATTATTACCTAGAGCTAAAGTTTCCGCTACTTCATTTGGAATCTCAACATTTGATAAATTCTTAAAACAATTTTTTAGTCAAAAATCTCTAATTTTACATTGTAAAGCTGAATTTCTAATCCTAAGTCACTTAAACTTATCAATACAATCTTGACGTTTAGAATAATTTAATTTAGTTAAACTATGATTTTGTGACAAAAAAAAAGTATTTAAAGTACCATCCGTTATAACTCGTTGTAAACGATATTTCATATAATTTAGAGACTTTCCAATTTTATGAATATTTTTGGATAGGTTCTCAATTTCTATTTTTAAGATTTTAGATTTAAAATAAGATATAGTATTATAAAATTTCGGTAATAGATTATCATTTAAATTGTGTAACTTAAAATTGTTCATACAGTGTTCTATGTCAGCTGGAATTAATGAACTATTTATGCATCTGATAGAGACACACAGTAGTGTTGAAACGTACGTAGCATAAATGATGATTTTTTTAATAAAACTAAATGTCAACTAAGTGGATGTTTTATTAACAAAAAGACCGAAAAACCTGACAAAATTCATTCAAATATATTTTGAAATTGATTTCAATCTAATTTAAGATTCGTAAATTTCGAAATAGAATGAACCTTTTTTGATAATAAATCCTAATGAATGATGATATACTCTCCAAAGTTGAGAACAAACGAGATTTTTAATTTCGACGGAGATTCATGAAAGATAAAAAACTATTCTGCATTCCCGGAGGTGCAGCAATGCATATAGAAGACGGATTTCGCAGGTGGTCGCGAATTTTTTTCTGAGGCAGAGCTGAAACTTTAACCAGCTGTAACTCAAGTCAAGAGGCCACGCACTTGGATGGTACAAAGCTATCTCCAGATCTCGCTGCATCCTGCTGAAGAATAGAATGTGAGATCGGGTAAGGATCGTACTTTTTTGGGCCCAGTCTCGTTTCCTCTTATCGAGGCTGAAGTTCCTCACTCGGTCAAACTTATTTACTTCTCAAGTTTGCGGTACAGTTTTCATTCATGTGCACCTCTTCTCTGACTCTTTGGCTCTTTATCTCAAGTAGGAGAGTTAATCACCCTTCTCCAAATGATTAATTGAGAACAATATAGAACGATAGAAAGAAATTTGAATTGTTTTTAATTGTGTTTCTTAATCGTGTGTGCACGATTGGAAACGATTGAGTGTTGCAAAGTTTCAATCGTTCTCTATCGGGCCAATCGGTAGTAGGATTTTGAGCCTATAAAGTGGCAATCTCATCTTCATCTTCATCTTATTGAAAATCAATTAATCTTTTTTTGGTGAAACTTCAACTATTTCGTTAAGAATCGATATTTTGCATCTAAAAATTAAAATATTTGTTTGCAGATGTATGTACTTTGAGGAAAATTGGTCTTTTGTTGTGAAAAATTATTCCTAATGATTCAAAATTCATTTTGTTGACACAAGATTCAATTATTTAAGTTAAAGATTCATCATTTTAGTTGAATATTCATCGGTTAGGTTGAAAATTAATCTCTTCGACTGAAAATTTTACTTTTTCATTTTTAGTTAAAAATTGAGCTTTTCTAGTTCAAAATTCAACAATTTGGGTGAAAGTTTTTTTATTTTGATTAAAAATTTGCGTATTTTTCTAAAAATCGATTTTTTTGGGTAGAAAATTATCTTTTTGCTTGAAAATTGATTTTCTTGTTTAAAAATTCTTCTTTTCACTTAAAAATCCAAGTATTCCAATAAAATATTCATAGTTTTAGTTTTAAATTCATCTTTTAGGTAGGAAATGAAATCATTTTATTGAAAGTACAATTATTTTGCTGAAAACTAATTTTTTTTAGTTGAAGTTTCATCGCTCTAACTAAAAATTGATTCCTTTCGTTGAAAAATGAGCTGTTTCATTGAAAACTTGTTTTTTCTTTGGATGCTTTTTTGGCTAAAAATTATCATTTTTTAACTGAAAATGTAACTATTATTCCTGTTGAATATTCCATAATTGTACTTAAAAATTTATCTCCCTTTTTGAACATTTATTTATTGGCTAAAAATTTATTTCTTCAATGTTTGGTTGAGAAATAATATTCTTCTGTTGAAAGTTCGTCTTCTGGTAGAAATTCATCTTCGCGGTTGAAAACTAACCTTCTTCGTCAAAAATTCAATTATTCTAGTTGAAGATTCATCATTTCAATAGAAAATTAATCTTTCTGGTTTAGGATGCAACTATTTCATTTTAATATTTACAATTTTATTTGAACATTCATCACTTTGTTTTTTTGGTTGACCATGCATTTTTTTAACTTCAAATTTAATTATTTAGGTTTTTTGGTTGAAAATTGATTTTTCTCAGTAGAAATTAATTTCTTTGCTTGAAAATTCAACTATTTCAGTTGAATATTCATTGTTTTAGTTGAAAACTCTTATGTTTGGTTTCAAATAATTTTTTTTTCACTAAAGTTTAGACACTTTTTGAATCCAATAATGTGTTGCTATTGAGTTTAATTTTCAATGAAGTCAGTAAATTTACAACGAAATAGTTGAATTTTCAACCAAACTGATGAATTTTCAACATACAAAGATAAATTTTCAATAAAATCATCAAATTCCAGATAAAAAGTATTAAACTTCATTCAGAAAGAGTGGAATTTTTAACGAAAAAAAAAAACGAGCACCAGACCAAAATAGTTGCACTTTGAACGATTTTTTCGACCAAGTTGCATTTGCAACTAAAAAAGATAAATTTTCAGTGAATAAATAATTCAACCAAATAGTTGAATTTTCAACGAAGATGAATTTTCAACAAAAATGATGAATCTGCAATCAAGAAAATTAATTTTTCACGAAGGCGGTCAAATTAAACCAAAAAACACAAATTTTCAACCCGGAAGATGAATTTTCTACAAAGCAGTTGAATTCTCGATTCTAAAATATCAATTTTCTACAAGAAAGACAAACTTTGAACAAGATAATTTAATTTATAACCAAAGGGAAAAATGTTCAATACCAATAATGAATCTTCAATAAAAAAAAAAATTTAACAGAGTAGTTTAATTTTCAACCCATAAGTTAAATTCTCTAACCAAAAAGAAGAAATTATAATTTAACACCAAAAGAGTTCATCGTTAATCAGAAAGTTGCAGTTTTTAACGGAAAAGAAAAAATTCACATGAAAAAAATTAGATTTCTGCCAATAAATACGAAATTCTAACTAAAATAGATCAAGTTTCAACAAAATATGGAAAACTAACAATGTCAGGTAGAAAATTAACTTATATTAAAAAAAAAAAAAAATTTTATACAGAACGGTTAAATTTAAATAAAAATATTAATTTTTAGCCTGAAAAAAAATTAATTTCAACAAATAATGTAATAGTGGATATTTCAAACACAAAAGGATGACTTTTTAATAAAGTTGTTGAATTTACAACCAAACGATAAAATTCTCAACTAAAAATATAATCTACAGGAGGGAACAACTGGAGAAAATAAATAAAAATAAAAGGTAAATAAATTTCTAACAAAAACATCATATCATGGTAATTTTGAATTAAGTAATTTTGCATTCTAATCAAAAGCAGTTGCATTCTACCAAAAATACAAATTTTCAACAAAAGAGTTGAATTTTCATCTAGGAAAAATTTTTCAGTAATGAGAAAAAAATTTGAACTAAATTGTTGAATTTTTGAATCAGAAAGGCAAACTTGGTAGAAAACAGTTGAATTTTTGAGAAAAAAGAATCTTCCTGACCAAATAGTTGAATTTGAAACTGAAAAGGATGATTTTTAATAAAAAATGGAATAGTCAAATTTGCAGTTGAAAAACTTATTTTTAACAAAAAATCTAATGGTTAACTTTGCAATCAGGTACTTGAATTTTCAATTAAAAATATTGATTTTCAGTACAAAGAAGAGGAAGAAAAAGAAGAAGAATTTTAATCAATTTTTAATTAAATTGTTGAATACTAAACTAAGAACAAATAATTCACAACCAATAATCGAATAATTGAATCTTCAGTTAAAAAGTTAATTCTCAACCAAAAAAAGTTGTAGAATTTTCAAACCAAAAATAATAATTTTCAACACAAAAGTTGATTTTTCACGAAATAGTTGAGTTTTAGAATAGATAGTTGAATTTTTGACCAATTAGTTCAATTTTCTACCAAATCGCTGCATTTTCAAGCCAAATACACGAATTTTTTATAAAACTATTAAATTTTTCCCCCAGAGATATGAATTTTCAACAAGAATGTTAATTTACAAACAAAAAGTTGAATTTCCATTTTTGAAAAGAAAATTAATTTTCAACTGAAAAAATCGCATTTTAATAAAATAGTTCAATCTTAAACCAAATAGTAGAATGTTGAACCTAAAGAGATGAATTCTGAACCAAAAATATAATAGAAGACATTTAAATGGAAAATAATTAACTTCAGCGAAAAATAGTTTGATTTTTTTATCGTATCAAAGCGAGAATCGAAGGAAGGTGAAAGTTTCTTGAATAGTTGATAACAAACAAAAAAAAACAATTTTTTAACAAAATAGATAAATTTTCAGCCGAAGCCATGAACTTTTAACTAAAATTATGAATCTTCGATTGAAATAGTTTAAATTTCATTTGAGAAATAATTTTTTAAAGAAAAAACAATAATTTTTCAAAGCAGTTGTTAGAGTTTCAATCAAAGAGATGAATTTTCAACTAAAATAAAGACCTTTTTCAAGAAAATGAATTCTTATCCAAATTGTTAAATTTTCTGGAAAGTAGAATAATTTTTAGACAAACAGATCATTTTGCATCAACAAATGTAATATTTGACATTTTAATAAGAATATATTTTATTTTTGGAACAATTGAAGTCAACCAAAAAAGATTATTTTCCAACAAATTAGTTGAATTTTCAACCAAAAAGAATACTTTTTAGGGAAATCCTGAAATTTTCAATAAATTAGATTAATTTTCAACCAAAAACATGAACTTTTCACTTAAAAGATTCATTTTCTTCCGATGAATACGAACTTCCAACCAATAGTTTAATTTTCAACTAAAAAAGATAAACTTCCAGCCCAAGATGGATTAATTACATTTTTAATATTAAAAATGAATTTTGCACCAGACCAAAAAAATAATTTTCACAAAAATAGATAAATTTTTAACCAAAGAGATGGCTTTTCAACTAAAATTAAACGTCTTCATCTCCAGCAGAAGAATGCATTTTTCATCAGGTCGTTCATTTTTTTGCCAAATAGTTAAATTTTCAACCAAGAAAATTAATTTTCTACCAAAAAGTTCAATTTTCAAGAGAACACATGATTTTTCAACCAATGAGTCAAGTTTTGATTATGAAAATTAATTTTTACCCAACACAGAATTTTTTGTACTAAATAGTTCAAGTTTCCACAGAATAGTTCAATTGTCAACTAAAAAACGTATATTTATAATAATAAATAAAATAGAATATTCATTTAAAAAATTTGATTTTCGACAACAAAAAAAGACATGTTTCAACTTAAAGTGGTAAAATCATAATGAAGAATGGAACTGATTTTTCATTTGAAAAAGTAATTTAAAAAAAAAAATTAAGTAATGTAAACCTCCCAGTAATCGTGATGTCAATTTTCTTGCTTTTTATTCAACTTTTTTTATAATTTTATTTATTATTATACCATTAAGCCATTTCCCTTTCGGGGTAGGCGTGACTTGCTCGGTTGGAAAGTAGTGGGATAGGTATATAGGTGTAAAGTAGGTCGTTATATGGTATAAGGTAGATAGGTATGTAGGTATATGTGTTATGGTATAGATATTTTAGATTGATCTGGAGTTTTCGTGTTATTTATTCAAATAACACGTTCACTCCGCAACACTGCTCCGACCCAGGTTGCTGATCAATCTCTCTAGCGATCACCCCAAGTGAGGAGCCTCACAAAATTGTTATGTATGGTTCCCCACTTGGGCCCATTAGTATCCAAGGTCTTTGTTTCAGGCATCATTCACTCTATTGTCACTCTGCTTATAAACTATTTGCCGCCACACATTTCTGTCCTGGCATACTACTCTAGCTTCCTTTACGTCCATGCATTTCTTCATGCAAGCTCTTCTGTTCCTATGACTTCTTATGTCTCTTCGGATCAATGTCTCATTTACAGATTCTAACCATTCTTTCGGCGGTCTACCTCTGGGCATTCTGCCATTTACTTTACCTTTATATACTTGCTTCGTCAGTCGTTCATTTTTCATTCTTTCAAGATGTCCGAACCATCTTAACTGATTTCTTTCCCATATGTCAACTAGCGTGTCTCCTGTACCACATTCTTTGAGGATTATCTCGTTTCGGACTTTGTCCATCAGTGTTTTTCCGCATATTATGCGCAGAGGTTTCATGCCGATCGCGTTGATTTTTCTCCTGTCCTTTTCTTGACAGGTCCATGCCTCGCTACCGTATAGTACAGTTGGTACGAATATGGAATTATGTATGGCCATTTTAGCTTTTTTTGATATGTTTTTATTCGTGAGGATGGATCCTGCTCTACCGATAACCTGCTTACCCTTATTTATGCGCCTATCTAATTCCCCATCTATTTTTCCGTCGCTAGTGAATAGACTACCTAGATATACGTACTTGTCAACTTGTTCTAATCTCACATCATTTAGGACAATGTTGCATATTGTTTTCTCACTTTTTCCCTCAAAAACCATGACTTTCGTTTTATTCACGTTAATTTTGAGGTCCATGTTCTTCATGCTTGTGTTAAGTTTAGTCAACATTCTTTGCAAGTCTTCGACTGATTCTGCCATAACAATCTTGTCATCTGCGAAAGCCAACCCACGTACTTTGACGGTTTCGAGATCTATACCTTTTTCGTTGAAGAGGGCAGTTCTTAGACACTTATCCATGAATATGATAAATAGCCACGAGGACATAACGCATCCTTGTTTCACGCCTTGCATGATATCGAACCAGTCACTCAGTTTCCCATTTACCCTTACACTTGCTTTACTACCCGTATATATTGTTTTTATTGCTTGTAGGAGCCCTCCATTCACTCCATACTCTTTAAGGACTTCCCAAAGTTTACTTCTATTTACCGTGTCGAAAGCTTTTTCTAGGTCAATAAATGCACAGAAAACTTTCTTTCCTACTCTCAAGCTTTTTTCTGTGATCTGTCTTAGGCTAAATATCTGATCTGTACATGATCTTCCTGGCATAAATCCACTTTGGACTTCCCATATCTTCTCTTCTGTAATTTCCATTACCCTACGAATAAGTATTTTTGAGTATATTTTACTTACGGTACTTAGTAGGCTGATACCTCTGTAATTACTGCAGTTGCTTTTATCTCCCTTTTTATATATTGGTACAATAATCGCCTTTCTCCAATCGTCTGGGACTTCTCCTGTCTCGAAACATAAATTTATCAATTCGCACAACCTGTGAGGTATGTACTCGCCACCGTATTTAAGCATTTCAGCGCTAATACTGTCTAAACCAGCAGCCTTACCGTTTTTGAAGTTGTTAATTATATCTCTGACCTCAGTGACACTGACTTTTTCAATTGGGTTTTCTAATGCATTATGTTCAATGTCGTAGTTTTGTTGCCCTATATCTTCACCTCCTAATAGTTCTTTAAAAGAATCTTTTAAAGCGTCTACTATCCCGTCTATATCATATAGCATTTCACCTTTGCTGTTTCTCATGCTAAAAAACTCTGTACTTTTACTTCCCTTCATCTCTTTAAATAATAGTTTCATAATTCCTTCAAAGCAGTTTTTTATTTTGTTCTCTTCTTCTGTTCTGGTTTTCTCTTTACTCTCTTTGACTAGACGTTTAATTTTCCTCTTTTTGTGTCTGTAATCATTTTTGAGTCTATTTCTCTCCTCATCGCTAAGACCTGTCATGTTCAACGTTCTTTTGTACGCTTCTTTCTTTTCTTGTTGGGCTGCCGCAATTTCATCGTTCCACCACGCATCGCCAGACTTTTTTCCTACCCTCGCCATACCACACACTTCAATCGCAGTTTCAACAATGGTATCCCGCAATAAAGCCCACGCACCTTCTACATCTTTGTTCCTTTCAAGCGACTCCCAAATTGCCTTATCTATGCGTTCGTTTATCTTATTCTGAAAATCTATTCGTAATTCCGGTTTCTGTCAATTTTCGACCTTGATTCGCGTTTGTTTCGTTTGTTTGGTTCTCTTTCTTCTCCACCCCCGCCCTAAGTTCATCCTGGAGACGAAAAGGTAATGATCAGTATTGCATTCGGCCCCCCTCATGACTCTTGTATCTGTAACTAGTTCTCTTAGTCTTTCATCTGCAATAACGAAGTCAATTATACTGCGGTTATTTCCTTTACACCAGGTGTAAGTATGGATCATTTTATGTCGAAACCAGGTATTTGTAATAAATGGGTCCTTCTCTAAGCATAAGCTAACTAATTTTTCCCCGTTATAATTTTTTCTTGTTGGATCCCCAAAATTGCCTAGTACCCCTCCTGTATCTGTATCCTGACGTTGGACGCCGACCCATCCGTTCATATCTCCTAACAAAATTATTCTTTCACCTTGGTCGCAAGTACTTATTGTATCATTTAAAGTGTCCCAGAAGGCGTCCTTAACTTCCCTCGAATCGCTATCAACTGGTGCGTAGCACGGTATGATAAATAATCTTCTGATTCCTACCTTTATTCTAGCCCATAGCAATCTGGGTGATACAAAATTATGCTCTATGAGATGCTGTCTTGCTTTTTCATTCATAATTAAACCGACCTCTTGACTACGATGTGATTCGCTATCTACTCCTGACCATATTTCACAACCGCCTTCCAACACCCCATTTTCTATTTTTATAAATTCGCGACCCTTTTTCTTCGTCTCAGGTACACAAAGAATGTCTAGTTTCCTTACGTGCATAGTTTCTCGTAGTTCTCTTATCTTAAGATCATTCACTCCTCTAGCATTCCAAACACCCAGTCTCCATTCATCGCCCGAAACACGACCTTTCCGTTTACCGTGTGCATGCCTTTGGTCAATCCGAGTTTCAGTCCTTTCCGAGGCTACTTTATTGTTTGTATTATTCATGTTTAGATTGTACTCCCAACTATCACCTGTATGCGCGAGATTTGTTTTGCGAGTCGAAATCATGTCCGAATTAAGCAGTGATTTGTCTCATGGAAAAAAAAAAAAAAAAAAAAAAAAAAAAAAAAAAAAAAAAAATTGGGGGAGGGGGGCGGGGGGATAAGGACATGAGAAAGGAAGCCGAGAGTCTCAATAGGTGGGTGATTTATGCTGATAAGGTCACCAGCCTTAAGCAGCATTCTATTAGATAGGAGTTGATATGTTCCCGTTTGCCGATTGCCGGCCGACCTCTAAAACACAATGCTAAGTGTTTTAAGATTTAGTAAATACTTTCGGGTGCATAAGAATGAGAACAAAAATCTGGAAATCCTGCGCAATTCTGGATTCATTGTAAACAAATTTTTGAAAAATGAGTAAAATATTATTATAAAATTCAGTAGAAAGCATTACAGCAATCCTTGAAAAACGAAATTCCTTTGAAGTCATCTAAATCAATTTAAAACATTTACGCGCATTGAGTGCAGTTCTACTACGAATAAAATTCCTGGTTTAAGTTCTTTAATTCCGACATTTCGTATTTAAGTTATCTAAAAATTCCCCCTCCCCCCCCCCCCCTCACCCTATATAAAATATGGGGAAAAATTGTATTTTAGTAAAAATTAATATAATTTGGTATATACTAGAAACTCATCTTTTTTTAAAAACAGCTTGTAGATAATTCCATTTCTTGTCTATTTCCGAATGTCACTTCAGTTACGCGGTTATAAAATCTTTTATTGAATAAATCTGCACACATAAAAAGAGTTTATAGAAAAATAATGAAAATTTTTGAAACTTCTTTTAAAATGTTTTGAAACTTTTCTTTTAAAAATTCTTTCCCTATTTTCAAATAAACGACTGACTTCTGAGAGTACTTCAAAACTTGAATGAAGTAATTTCTGTTTGCTATAACAAAATGCTACAAATATGTGGGTTTAATTATTAAATGTTACTTTGAACACATTTTTTAAACAATATATTTCAAATTATCAATTATTGAGACATTCAGCCTAAATGGTTGAATTTTCAACCCAATAGTTAAATTTTAAACACATATTTAGAATAATAAATATAATAGTTACATTTCGAGTTGAAAAATTAATTTTCAACCAACAAAATATTTTCTACTAAAATAGACGAATTTACAGTAAAAAATGGAACTGATAAATTTTCAGTTGGAAAATTAAATCCCATAGAAAAATTGAACTGATTAGTTAAATTTTCAGCCAAATAGTTCAATTTCCAACTGAAAACATATACTGTCAATAATAGATAAAATTCTTGCATTGAAGAAATCAATTTTCTGAAAAAAAATAATTTTGAACTAAAATAGATGAATTTACAATAAAAAACAGCGCAGATAAATTTGCAGTTGAATAATTAATTTTAATTCCAAAACAAAAACTAATTAGTTAAATTTTCAGCAAAATAGTTTAATTTTTAAGTTGAAACATATACTTATAATGATAAATAAAATTGTTATTTTTTCAGTCAAAAAATTTATTTTCAACCAAAATCAGGAAATTTTTCAACCAGAAAGATAAATTATCAATTAAAAAAGATACACTTACAATCAAAAATGAGGTAGTTGAATTTTCATTTAAAAAAATTGATTTTCACAGAAAAATGAAATTTCCAACCAAATAGTTGAATTTTTAACGAAAAAACATGTACTTACAATAATGAATAAAATAGATAGACTTTAAGTCGGAAAAATTGAATTTCATAAAAAAAACATAACTAATTACTTGAATTTTATCCAAATATTTCAATTTCCATCGAAAAACATGTACTCACAATAATAAATGAAATACTTAAATTTTCATTGCAAACATTAATTTCCTAAAAAATATAATTTTCAAGTGAAATAGATAAATTTGCAATAAAAAATGGCACAGATTGATTTTGAGTTGCATAATTAATTTTCACCGAAGACTAATTAGTTAAATTTTCAGCCAAAAAGTTCAATTTTTAACTAAAAACATATAATTATTAGGAAAAATTAAATACCTAATTTTTCAGTTAAAGAAATTGATTTTCGACCAAAAAAACAGGATATTTTTCAATCAGAAAGATGAATTATCAAGTAAAAAAGATACAGTTACATTCAAAAATTAGAAAATTTTTAAAATAAAATAGTCACATTTTTAACCAAATAGTTGAATTTTCAACTAAAAATACAGATTTACAATAATAAATAAAATAGTTAAATTTTAAGTTTAAAAATTAAATTCCATGCAAAAACATAACTTATTAGTTAAAGTTTCAACCAAATATTTCAGGTTCTATCTAAGAACATATACATAATGATAAATACATAATAATAAATAATAAATAATGATAATACATAATGATAAATAAAATACTTAAATTTTCATCAAAAAAATTAATTAAAAAAGAAGCATTCTCAGCTAAAATAGATAACTTTAAAATAAAAATGGAACAGATAAATTTTCAGTGGAATAATTGATATTCACAAAAAAAATAGATAAATTTTCTGCCAAATAGATTAATTTCTATATATAAAAACATAAACTCGCAAAAATCAATAGAATGGTTAATTTTTCGGTTAAAAAAAATTTATTTTCAACCAAACAAAGAAAATTTTTCGGGACGACTGAAAAATCCCGAAAAATAAAATTCCCGACACTGCAAGATTCCCGAATTCAAAAATTACCGAATAATAAAATTTACTGATAATATAATTGCCGAAAAATAAAAATCCCGAATTGGCAAATTCACGAATAATAAAATTCCCGAATAATAAAATTACCGAATTATAAAATTCCTGAATTGTAAAATTACCGAATAAAAAAGTTCCCAAATAATAAAATTCCCGAATTATAAAATCCCCGAATCGGAAAATTCCGGAATAATAAAATTCCCGAACATTTTATAATATGATCGAATTGGAAAATTCCCGAATAATGAAATTCCCGAAGGTTTATAATATTACCGAATTGGAAAATTCCCGAATAATAAAATTCTCGACAGAAAATTGCCGAATTTTAAAATATTCAAAATGGTTTTATAAATATATTTTATCAATTAAAAATACAATAAACATAAAAAATAAATCTTTACAATAATATTATATTATTGTATTTTTATTGGATAAGATACATTTATAAAACAATTTTAATTGTTTGAATTCGGGAATTTTACAATTCGGATATTTTATAATTGGGCAATTTTCTGTCGAGAATTTTATTATTCGGGAATTTTCCAATTCGGAAATATTATAAACTGTCAGGAATTTTATTGTTCGGGAATTTTCTAATTCGGTCATATTATAAAATGTTCGGGAATTTTATTGTTTGGAAACTTTCCAATTCGGGGATTTTATAATTCAGGAATTTTATTACTCGGGGAATTTATTATTCGGTAATTTTACAATTCGGGAATTTTATACTTCGGTAATTTTATTATTCGGGAATTTTATTATTCGTGAATTTTCCAATTCGGGATTTTTATTTTTCGGCAATTTTATTATTGGTATATTTTATTATTCGGGAATTTTCCAATTCGGGAATTTTGCAGAGTCGGGAATTTTATTTTTCGGGATTTTTCAGTCGTCCCAATTTTTCAACCAGAAATATAAATTATCAACTAAAAAAAAAAAGAAACTCAAATCAAAAATAAAATAGTTGAATTTCCAGTTAAAGAAATTAATATTCACAAGAAAAATAAATTCTCTACAATACAGACAATTTTTCAGCAAAATAGTTAAATTTTCAACCAATAAGATGTATTTTCAAGCAAAAAAATTAGTTTTCTACTAGAATGCTTGCAGTATGACGTATTTTTTAAACTGGCCCTTAAACATTTTCATCTGAAATATGCATATTGTTAATAGCAATTAATAAATAATTATATATAACTCAACAGATTTTTGTTGCTTTGCGAATTACACGACAACTATATAAATCAAGTCAAGAACCTGCTAATAATTGCACCTTAAGGGTATATAAATACAGCTTACATTGTAAGGACATTTGCTGGCAACCAGTAATTTCTCGAACACTTTTTTTTTCTTGCTATGAAAAATGGTTCCATTGAAAATTGAAAGTTGTCATTTTTAAGGGTACAAGTTGGATAATAAATTGGTAATCCTTTACGAAAGTCGGGGCATAAATTGTTGAAAATAAAATTAATTTAGATACAAAATTAAATTCAACATCACTTTTTTGTTTGGAATTATTTTTTGTTTCAACTATTTGGTTTATAACGTAATTTTTTGGTTCAAAATGATTTTTTGCTTTTGAAAATCCGTCTTTTCCGTTTGAAAATTCATCTCTTTTGGCAGAAAATCTATTTTGCTTGAAAATTAAACTATCAGTTGAAAATTCGTCTTGCTTGCTGTTTAGTTCAACTATTTGGTTGATAGTGTAACTTTTTGGTTTAAAATTATTTTTCGTTTTTGAAAATCCGTCTTCTTTATTTGGAAATTCATCTCTTTTGATACAAAATCTATTTTGGTTGATAATTAAACTATTAGTTGAAAATTCGTCTCTCTTGCTGTTTAGTTCAACTATTTGGTTGATAGTGTAACTTTTTCGTTGAAAATAATTTTTTGATTTTGAAAATCCGTCTTCTTCGTTTGGAAATTAATCTCTTTCGGTACAAAATCTATTTTGGTTGAAAAATAAACTATTGATTGGAAATTCGTCTCTCTGTTTAGTTTAGTTGTTTAATTTAGCTGTTTAGTTCAACTATTCGGTTGATGATGCAACTTTTTGTTTAGGAATTTTTCGCCTCAAAAATTCGTCTTTTTAATTTGGCAGTTCATATTCTTTAACAGAAAATCTATTTTGGTTGAAAATTGAACTATTCCTTGAGAATTCGTCTCCCTTGCTGTTTATTTCAACGACTTGGCTGGTAATTCAACTTTTTCGTTGAAAATTATTTTTTGCTTTGGAAAATTCGTCTTTTTTGTTTGAATATGCATCCTTTTTGGTGGAAAATCTATTTTCATTAAGAATTGAATAATTTGTTGAAAGTTCATGTGTCTTGCTGTTTAGTTCAACTATTTGGTTAATAGTGCAACTTTTTTGTTGAAAATAATTTCTTGTTTTCGAAAATCCGTCTTTTTCATATGGAAATTCATCTTTTTTGGTACAAAATCTATTTTGATTGAAAATCAAACT